>WYDI02039310.1:0-25378 GCA_009867235.2 Psittacus erithacus
AGTAAATGCCTTGGCAGTTGATTTCATAGGACTGGAACTGCCAACACCATATGCAGATTCATGAGGAAACAGATTCCCAAGTTTATTTTCTTTTGCTTGGATTTTCCACTGTGTAGGCTAAACAAAAATTTAAAAAGGAATTTAAAGTGTCATTAACTACAATAGGATTTCTTTCAGAAATCTTCAGGAAAATGATTACACAAAAGCAAATCGTAACTGCAACTATAATTTAGTGCAAACAACTGTCTTCTTGTGCAAAAGAGACTGTTTATGAGCAATTTTACACTCACAAATACTGTTTAAATTTTTTATATAAAAACTAAAATTTAAAAACAATTAAGACCCTCATATCTGAGCTATTAAGAATTAATGTATGTCTTCAACAGAAGAAAGAATTGGTTTTAATGTAGAATGTTAGAGAGTTAGGAACTACTCCATCATATGCTCTCAGGAGCACAGAAAAATTCCTGAAACAATCTATAGAGATGAACATGGGAAGTTGCATTTGGCAAGGGACCAGAATGACACTAACAAGTTGCAATATCATACCTACCAATAACTGGGATAAATTCTGAAGATATTTTTATGCTGGCTATCTCTTTCCACTAGGCGTCTATTCTGTTAAAAATTGTACACACAAAAGACATTGCTATTCCGTAAGCTGAAAACAACCTACTCACTCTCACTTGTACAGCTCTTGCACTTCTCAAAAAAAGTTAATTAGGAATCAAAGAAAGAGCTAAGTACAGTAAAGTTTAAAAAGAAAAGTGACAAAAAGTTACTTCCATTCACTTTTAGGGTGTGCTGAACTTCCCAAGAGCCAGAAGCATGGTACTCTGGAACAGTACTCTCAGGGTGAAATAAGCACATTCGGAAGAATCATTTTTTTCAGTATGTTGTTCATGTATCCATGAATGTATCCATATATGCAAGACTCACCTTTACAGTTGGAGTGACAGGCTTTGGGGCTAATCCCTTGTAAACACTTGTGCCAGTTCCAATCTTTACTGGCTGTGAATGAAGATTTCCTACTACTGGGAATCCAGATATCTGCACTTCTTTTGTACTGCCCTTTTTAATGACCAGCATTCTCTGACATCTAGACTTAGGATTCAAAGGGTATTCTGGAGAAAAAAAAAAAAAAAAGGAAAAAAAAATTATTTTTATATATATGTTTGTGTGTGTGTGCACGCTTCTGTATATGGTTTTATATTTCTACTTCATAAGGTACTGGATAGCCATATGGTCCAAAGGAAACAGACATAAACCAAGAACTTAGTCCAGTATTAGTTCCACAAATGACACACTGTACAAATCAGGATTGACACATATTTTGTTCCATTTTCCAACATTTGTAAAATATTTCACTTGGCAAGGCTGCTATTTGACTTTTGGAAAGTAAAGATATTCTTCACAGTAGCCAGTTACACAGTTCTTGTTTGCAAATCTAAAATCCAAATACTACTATTTGTTGATAGCTATATAATATTTAAAGGAGATTATGGTTTTCATATTACTCTTTAAGGTTACTACAAGAATAATTACTTCTATATTTATTAATAAGTCAGTTTAGAGCCAAATGCTCCCCTCTGAGGCTCTATAAATGAGAGATAAATATGTGCACTACTGTAGATGATGGCAATGACCAGTTTCTCTGTCTCCATGCCTCAGATACATGTAACAGAACATGTGAAGCTTACATTTCCATGTTCAATGGAGCACTAATTAAAAGCCATAGAATACCTATTAAAAACAGTTCTAAAATTTTTAAAAAGAGCATTAACAGCCCTTCCCAAGATTATCTCCTTTCCCTTCAAACACTTCACAAGGAGAGTCACTATATCCTACTTTAGCTTCGTTTATAAAACATTCATGATAATTGTAGTTAGGTCTCATTAAACTTGATGAAAATACTTTCCATAATATTTGAATGCTGCCATCACATATATACAAGATAAAATGAAATCTAATAGAAGCACACATTTTTAACAGGCATTAGAAGGGGACGTTAACTTTTCTCCTGTCCTCAATACTGCTTCCTTTAAAAGGGAATAATAGCCTTAACTTTAAGTTTTTTAATTACAATACAAGATTTGCAATCACAGAGCTGCAATATAGCAAGATACCAAGCTCTAAGATGTAACAAAGCACCGCACTGTAGCTTACAGGTTCAACTGCACAGTCCTTAAAGATGCTCTCTGAAGTAAACCATTCTCTTGATTTTATGTAGCTAACATTTCTGTTCCTTCCTTTGGTTGTGAAGAGCGAGATCCAAAAAGCTTTGAAAGCACGCCCTCCTGCAGGTCAAGTTATGCCACATTATGCAGCAGCACAGCCAGAGTGCTGCAAAGGTTGTAAACCACTCAAATTATTCTGTAATTATTCCCAACTTGGTTAGGAAACAATTTAGACATTACTGCTCTTTTTTAAAGAGATAACTGTCTTCCCCAATTTTCACACGAAAACTGCTAAACACACAAAACTGGAAATCAGTCCAATTTTCAGGCTTCTGCAAAAGTTCTTAGCAATTAGATATTTATACTGAGGGGCTGATCTACACCTAGTATTACCTAAGAGTGCAAAACATATTGGGGAAGTATGAGAAAAAGAATCAGCAAACTAAAGTATCATTTAAGATAGCAGCACTGGCAACAGTGTACGTAGTAGCTTTTTTGTTTAATTGAAGTTATTTCTTAATAAAGAAAAAGATTCTTATTTTCGGTAGGTTTATTACTTTAAAACCTGTGCAGCTTAAGCTGCCACCTTCTTAAGAATGAACAATTAACTACATAAAGCCCACAGAATTGTAAAGTGGTAGCAAACTTAATCAAGTGAAATGAGAAGGCAATCCAGACTACACTTCAGTTCTCAGGATTGGATTTTACAAGTAATTCATAAGCACAGCCAACGGCTTAAGATATCTGCTTCCAGGAAGTGACCTGAAACCTCTGCAAGCTAACACGCCTTTCCCAGCCCTCCTAGGTTCCTCTCCAAACTCTTTCAACAGCTCTAATCAGTCATGAAGCATTCTTTCACAGTCTTCAGCTATAATCACAACATTAGTTTAGGTAACCCACCTTGACTGCATTTCTTCTTGAAAACTAAGTGAAGATAAAACTCTTGACAGCTTTACAGAAAAAGATGCACACTTGTCCTGAAAAAGAATCCTAATTGTGGCTGCATCTATAGACCAATAGATTGATATCCAAATAGAACTGTTACCTCAAACATACTAAAAGATACTTACACTGTAATGATATTGAAGTTTCCTCAATTTCAACCTATAGCTTTGTAATTTAAAGCTGTAACTTTATAATTCTAAGAAAAAAAATTCCTGTTTCAAAGAAAACAACTTCACATTTCCACTACATTTTTACATTTAAAAACATCAAAAATACTCACCCCACACACCTGCTGCAAAAGATTTATTCTGGTTTGGTTCCCTCTCATATTCAGGGTTCAAAGATGGCTGAAAGGAAGTTTCATCATTATTAAGTATTGAATTCTGGGACCAATGAAATAAAGAATCACAATGATAATGGCAGTATGACCTCTCCTGTTAAAAGTTTTTAGACGGAGACAGACTAGACAGTTCTCACCATGACCCAAATGGATCAGCACTCACCTATTTCTCTTTCCCAACAAAACATCTCAGGCAGCAGTCAATACCATTACATGAACTGCCCAGAAAAAACAAAAACCAGTGATGTACTCCAAAGAGCAGGTTCACATTCCTCTTACATTCTACAATTTTACATTGAAGCATGGCATCTCAAATGGCCACTGGCAGAAAGATCACTTTGTTAGTACTTCAGATTTCCAGAAAGGTAACTGTGTAGCATTTAATACACACACAATACACCACAATAAACTGGAACCCTACTGTAGTTTCACTTGAACACTTAAATGACAATAAAAAGCATCTAATAAAAGCTGGATATAAAAGAACGAACAAGTTAAAGGACAAATGACTAGCACCCTCTTACCTATGGGTAGGGTGACCCCTTACATGATGATGTGAAACTGGTTAAATCTCAAGAAATAACTTGTAATGGACAAAATGGCACTTGCAGAAACAACGAAACCTTGTTTATTAAAATTAAAATTGCAATTAACTTACAAAATCCTCAGCCTCAAACTGCTTGGGTACTCCTCTGTCTTCCTTTTTTCCAGTTTTGTTATCAGGTACATTGTTTTCATGCAGTCCTTGGCCTTTTCCACAGTGGAAAGCGCTGGTACAAGCACGGGAACTTGCACCAGAGTACCCCCCATGATGGTTTAAATTTTCTGTAAAATTTCTGCTTTGTGAACGCCAACCAGTCTTCTCTTTTCTTCCAAAATAACCTTAGATTTTAAAGAAATATAATTGCAAACAATTTAGAATAATATTCTACTCTTCCAAAATTATTAAAGAAGCTAAGTCAGCAGCTCTATACTCTGGGATGAGATATTTGTATGAGCAGCAGGGAAAAATCTTATAAAACACTGTCAGAAAAAGAAAACAGTAATCCAATCGTAAAACAAGTCAACCTCCTTGATGAATGATAGCTGCTTGCTCATATACTGGTGGCTAGAATATTAACTTGATACTTTTCTTCTTAAGAGAGAAATACACCTGGAAGCACACTACTTTTAATCAGTCCTAGTCCTCACATCCTCCCCCAGAAGATCAGTCTTTCCATTACCTCTATTTTACTACAGAATAACTATTTATCATAGGAGAGTTATCGCAGAATACCAGATTGGAATCCATCTCAAGGATCATCTGGTCCAACCTTTCTTGGCAAAAGCACCGTCTAGATAGGATGGCTCAGCACCCTGTCCTGTTGAATCTTAACAGTGTCCAATGCTGAGGAACTCACCACTTCCCTAAGATTATTCCAGTGGCTGATTGTCCTCACTGTGAAAAATTTAACTCGTGTCCAGTCAGAATCTTCCCAAGAGTATCCTGTACCCATTATCCTTTGTCTTTGCCATGTGACTCCTTGTAAAAAGGGAGTCTCCATCTTTTTTGTAGACACCCTCCAAATACTGGAACATGGTGATAGGGTCTCCCCTGAGGTTTCTTTTCTCAAGGCTGAACAAACCCACTTCTCTCAGCCTGTCCTCACAGGGCAGGCTTCCCAGTCCTTGGATCATCTCTGCAGCTCTTCTCTGGATCCTCTCCAGCCTGTCCACATCTATTTTGTATAGCAGGGACCAAAACTGAACACAGTATTCCAGGTGTGACCTGACAAGTGCAGAGTAGGGTGGGATAATGGCATCTACCTCTGCGGGTGATCCCCTTGTTGATATAAACCAGCATCCTGTTGGCTTTCTTTGCCACAGCAGCACACTGTTCACTTATATTGCCCTTAACTGTCCACCAAGAACCCCAGGTCCCTTTCCACAGAGCTGTTCCCCAGACAGGTAGATCCCAGACTGTGCTGCATCCCTGGATTGTGTTTACAGAGGTGCAAGATCTTAGATTTGTCCTCGTACAACTTCATCATCAGATTTTTTTTTTCTAGCTAAAGTTGCTACAAAGTAATGATGTTAAGTATTCAAAACGTTCCATGAAAACTACATTATACCTCCACTAGCCCGACCAATGTAAGGATCGAATCCATCTGAAGAGTTGTGTCTCCTGCGATTTGCTTCATAACGATTCTCTGTGCACGAAAAATTTTCAGAATGTTTCTCAAAATTCAGTGATGACTGTAAAGGAGCACAAGCAGTAGACCTGAGATATATCATTAATAACAAAACTGAACTATCAGAACTGTAACATGCACATTACTCATGGTATACATGCAATTCATTTTTAAAATGACCTTTACTGACAGGCAATGCAGCAGCCATAATACCTAGGTTCAGAGCTATGTCAACATCTCCCATGCCAGAAAGTGGAAGCCGTATCTTCTGCCCCAGGACACTGAAACAGCGCCAAGGACCACACTTCTGACACAAGGTAAAAAATCCAAGTGCTTGTTTTGTTTTGGCAGCAGGACAGAGCACAACTGATACGTGTTGCAGCAGAGAAAAAATGAAAAAAAACATAAGAAAGGAGAGCACAACACAGCTTGGAAAGAAAAGAAGCTTGGCAGAAAAAAAGCCTTGACATCTTAATTGGAGTCATCAGAGACTACACATATGCATTCCATTGAGAGCAAGAAGTCACTTCCACCCAAAAAAAGGCCCAATTTATTAGTCTTGTCATTGTAACTTAATAAGGCACAGGCAACTAATCATGAAACACAAATAAAACCATGAGTCAGAGGCACACTGATCAAATTAAAGTATACAAGTATACTTCAAATTATCAGCTTATAAGTAGGCATGGTAGAAATTTAAAGAAAAAAATATTTACTATATCAGTAAGAAGTGCTTTGGAAACTTAAAAAACCTTATACTGAAAAAAGCCCTGAGATGAAAATACATCCTGATTTGAGCTCATACCTAAGAGGATTAAATCAAAAGAGATCATGCCTTATGGCAGCTGTCTTCCCTGCTACTTCTACCTGGCATTATTACTTTAATACCATAACATGTTTTTCCCTGTTCCATCTTAAAAATTCAAGAAAGTATTTTCACTCTACAAAAGCAGTGCTTAGTCTTACTGCTGTTCACACCACATATCTCCCAGTGAGTGACAGCGAAGGGCTGTGCTACCTAGTATCTCCCTGCCACACAGCCAGCCTTCAGTGCACATGAAGCAAAGCCCCCTTCCTTCCAAGCAGACTTACTGTGCACATGTATGTCAACATGCACACAGGATCAACACGATCCAGGGCCATAAGAGCTACAAATACATAAACACACAGCTTTGTGGAAATGTACTGTGTCAGCAAATTAAGCTTAATGAAGAAGTATGAACTTCACTGCACCCAAAGTATCAACTTCACTGCCTGAAGCTCACTCCCTTTCCAGACTGAGTAACATTCAGGACAAAAAGTACAGCAGTAATGGTATATGTCTGAGAATGAAAGCCCCAACTTTATTTCAACAGTTATTATCCATTAACATCTGAGTTTTATTAATATTTGAAGTACTGCATTGATCACAGTGAGGGGGAGAGGGGTGCGGGGAAGGAAATCACAGTATTAAGTTTAACTGCTTTGGAAAAAATGTTCAGTCATATTAAAAAAGATACCCAAGTTCTATTGAGAATGCCCCAGCAGAGCTCAAGGTGCTGTTCAAAATTCACTGCTCAAATGAGGTGTTGTCCTCTCAATTTGAGACCCGGGAAGCAAATTATTTCCTTGACAAACTTGGAGAGAGACAAAAAACAGAAAACCACAAGAAACTATACAAAAAGATCAAAGTAGTTCAAAAATTAAGACAATGAATCTCAAATATTTATGTAAGAAAGGAAAAAAAAAAATCCTTCTAATACGTTTTGAATAAGCTTTCCCAAAGTTTCAGAAAGCTCCAGATCTGTTGATCATGATGACATTTTTGAAGATAACTTCATGTGTTTGTTTACCTGCAACAATCTTCTAACACTGTCTTCGTAGTTCAGCTTTTTTTTTTTTTGTATGAACTCTGAAGAACGACCAGATTTTCAAGAAGTATAACTGACAGCATTTTACACGTTAGTGTTTGAGCTGTACAAGACAACGAATCTGAAGACTGTATTTTGCGCAAAGACGGTGTAGTTTGCACTTTGACCACATGGTGGAGATATTAGCCTATCAAGCCTCTTGTGGCAGAGACGACCATACACTTTGTCATCAACAGGAAATCTATTAGCAGTTTCTGGAAGTTGAGAAATGATCTAATTTCAGCCAGCCAAGGAAGCAAGCCAGAAACACACATTTCTGAAATATAAGAAGTAGCCTTATTGCTGAACATATAGTAAAAGTTTGCAAAAAACTGAGTTTACCAGTCCATCTGCAATCTTCCCATACATATCTTAACAGCAATTCTCTCTGAAAAGTTGCCTGTATCCCAAGATGGCTTCACTATTCACAGCGCCTTTCCCATTTACATCTTCCCAACTGCAATACTGCACTGACACAAATACAGTAGTTCCAGACCTGAACAAAAGCTACTTAGCAATGGATACCCAGCTGTAAGTGGACGTTGCCGTACGTCAGGGAGATGATACTATAAAAGCTTATCCTTAAAAGGAAATCATTAGCAATAGGTGAGATGGATTTCAGTCAAGCTGTAATCTGTACCTGTCACATTAAGAAAGCTCATTCACAATCTCAGCTTCCTGGCATCACATTTTTCTAATGCTAGTTTTTACCTATGCAAGGAAAAGCCCCAGCTATCCAGGATCAAGGGGGAAACCAAACTCCTGAAGATTCAGTTTCTTTAAAAACTAAAGATGCAGTTTCTCTAAGTGCCTCTTCAGAGAAATAAAAACTGACAGGCCAGTTTCATTTCTCCTCAAGTCTGAATGCCATTGATACCACAGCATCACCTCAGCTCCATTCTTCATGAAACATGAAACACCTTGCTTTCCTCATCCCATCTTTCCTCTTCATCTCCATCCCTATTATCTGCTCTTCAGATGATTTGTTGATATATATATGGGAAACAGAAATAAACATCTGTTTTAGGAAATGGAGAGGAGAGGAGGGCACAATATTTAAGGCATTTCTTGTAGAGGAATGACAGGAAATGCTTTATTCTGTAAACTAAGAAAGGCTACACACTGGGTAGGACCAAAAGACTTTGCAAGTGTTTAATATCCAAACATGATGTATATCACAGAATGCTAGTCATTGAGTAAGGCAGTAACGCAGGCAAATAAGCTGCATTTCAAACAGGTGAAGTACAAAGACTGTAATGGAGAAAGCATACAACTGTCAAGATTTTGGAAGAGGATAAAGAAAATCTATCTGCACTTCTCGAGGCAAGGTGTCATGGAAGAGAAAAGGATGCGCAACATATGCTTTCAATACTTCACAGAATTCAGGAATGAGATAACAAATACAAATACAACCCATAACTCAGATACAGCTGAGAGGTACTAGAGTAGCTCTAGAACTCTTATCCTGTTGTATTTACACTTTAAGCATGCAGGTAACACCTTTACAGCAGACTCTTGAGATACATGGTGAAGATTGCTTTGTAATTGTGATACCATATTTAACTAAGCTCTGATTACTTTTCCAGCTGAAAACATCTTAAGTTGTAAAAAGCCAACCACAAGAGTTGAACGTATCAGAAATCAAGTAGAACGAAAGCAGATCACAGGAACCAATCTGTAATGAGATGGGCTCAATGTTCCCAGAACAGCAACTGAGTTACTGACAGACTACAGGAAAGGTGTGAAAGCTAGCTAGGTCAGTGTAGAAGAAACGTAAGTAGAGCAGTATGAATAAGGACATTCAACAACCTGACTAAAAAAAATGCACTCATGTATACACATGTGTGTAGACATATGTAAGGCAAAGCAATGGGATCATAACTAACACTGACAGCTAACTGAAGTAACACAGCTAACTGTGCAATTAACAATAGCACAAGCCTATTTCTGCAAATTTATAAAGGCTGAACTTTTCCCATGGACATGAAAGACAGAAAGAAACTTGTATAAATACATTAAAGTAAGGCAATGCCACACCTTTCATAGCTGCAGATACAGATATTGGATTCAAAAGATTACAATGAAAAAAGTTCTACAAACAGGAAAATAGATTACGTAAGTTCGAATATCCAGTGCTGCCTTCTCCTTCTGCATTCACACAAACTAAGAAAAATTAGGATAGGCCAGAAAAAAAGTAACATTTATGAGACAGACATACTGATGACATCCAAGAATATTTACAAATCCTAAAGATTCAGAGGTTGCTATTTCGTGTTTCCAAACTAACTGCCCCATTGTACAAGGTAACAGCAGTCTAGATGAAACAACCGGAGTGAAGATACACGACTAGTTTCAAGCACTACACTCCATCAGTAGCAAGAAGCATCCCACCAGCAAATGAGAAGCCATTTCAGAAGGTCATAGTCTATTTCAAAAGCTGTTTTTAAGTCACTTGGATGGTAGAATAACACGTCTATAAAACCTATAGGACACAGAGGAAAATCCGAAGCAACAACATTAAGCACATGTCTTTGCTTCGGTACTTCTAGCACAAAATAATTCATTTTGAAGTCCTAATGAAGGCAATCTTAATCCAGTAACAGCTGTTGATAATATGGCTAGGCACATGCTTCTTTCCATGAACTCCATTCAGCTGCACAAGCAAAAAACTCAACTGAGTATGAGCTTTACAATCACAGCACAACTACTTAAATCCCAACAACAAGACTTGCTAAGTAATATCTGTTATCATCCTATTAATAAAGAAATTTGCATTTTTTACTACGATTGAGGTTATGACATTTAGACCTAATAATGAGAGTGCCTCTTGAAAAGAGCAACGAAGAACACACCTTTGTTGATGATGGTGGAGTAGGAAAATTAAGCCAGGCTGGAGCAAAGTCATGCTGCGCCATTTAGGTCCAGTCTCTCCAAATCAACGAAACAAGGCTTCAACACCTCATGGCAAGTTACTGTAGTTGGAAAAACAAGAAATAAATACTCTTCAGATGCTTACGTTACAAAAGGATTACACTTGTGGTATTTCCACTATTATTTCTCTTCTGCTTTCTGTTACGATTTTCTCACATAGATCTGGTTTAGAATCTAAGTATCCTCATTTCATTTTATAGCATCACATTTGTGCTTTTATTACCAAAGTGCCACACTAATGAAATATATCATCAGTATTGTGAAAATACAACTGTAAGATTTCATCCTTTATTTCCTCTTACAAATGGAATGAAGCATCTTGTGTAAGGTCTGATCCAGAAATCCGTGGCAAAATTACCTTGTTGAAATACTTTCTGGTACCATCTAGAATGGATTTCAGGAGGTATTTCATTAGTTTACTAGAAGCAGCTGATTTAGTCTCTAAAAGTTAGTTTTAAAGGCCATATTAAGTTTCCTTATGAAAAAAATAGATGCTTAGGGCCATCACAAATCCCATATTATCTCTGGAATCAACAGAAACAATGTGTCCAAAACCACTGTCAAATCCAGTAGAATTCTCTAGTTTGAAAATCAGCAAGAGAAAGTAATGGCTTAAGATTAAAACATAAGACTCTCCCCACAGGTGGGAAAACATCTCTCAATAAGCAAGAGAATGCAAGATAATATGAACTATAGTACCTGAAGCTGAGCTACATCACAGAAAGAAAAGAGATCGATGAAACACTGCCTGCTGGACACTGAAATATTGCCAATGATGCAAAAATATTTTAAGTATTATATACATACTACTTGAAATACAGCTAATAAAAACCTAATGAACACCTACATGCATTTCATAGGGAAACCCAAATAAATACATATTTCACATCTCTGCTCAACAGAGTACATATCTGTTAAGTGAGAACACAGTTCACTTTAAGGCTGCTGTAATATATTAGTATGAACTGTGTAATCTGAACTTGATAACTCGTAATTATTGTTGTATTCTGGCCTGAGCCACGCTAATGCAGATTTCCAGCGACAGATGAGAATGTTCCAGCTCCTAAACGTAAGTCTAACAGATTTGTCAGCATTAAACTGCACTTAGTTGAGCTGCCGGTTCTTTTTTATGCTGTGAGCTCATTTTTGGAGATTTTAGGTATCTCCAATACCGAGTTAAACTGTAAGGTGAGATGTCCAAAACAGACACAAGTGTAAAGGTATCTCACCAAAATAACATTTCAAATTACTCTTCTGAAATCATCCAACACTCTCTTCTAAATTAATCTCAACAAAAATTTCAGAGAAATTTTCTAAAGAATGCAACTGTGTCAGACTACTAAAACACAAATGAAGAAAGCTCTAGAGTCACAGGGTCAACACAAAAAATGGTTTCTCTAAGAGAAGCCAAGTTCACTTTCATCTTCAACAGTAGTACATAAGTAGAAATGGGGGTGTGTTTACAAATGGACGAACACAAGAGATGCTACATTAAGAAACAGCAAATTAAATGTGAGCAGAATGCAGCTCACAACTTTTTTCTCCTTCCCTCAGATACAGTTCTCCTATCCTTAGAAAGGATCAAGACAGGTATCAACACTGGAAGATAAGCATAACAAGAACAAAATTTTCATTCCAAAGCACTTACAGTCTGAAAAACAAGGGGAGAGACTGGGTTTATACCAAATAAGAACAAAACAAAGGATACAAGTTTACCAAGTTATTGGTGAATTGGCTATTATGTACGAGACAATAAAAGGCACCAACAATGTGATTTCTTAATAAACTCAATTTACTGTTTTTAGAAAACTAGTCAAGCTTCCAAATATATCCACTAGTCATTACAGTCATTACTGTTTCTAGAAAACTAGCCAAGCTTCCACTATATATCCAACTGCCATGAAAAGAGTTCATTCTTACTCAGTAACACTCCTACCTTTTGCCTTTTCCTTACAAATCATGGGCTCATCAAGATTTGGTGACCATCAAGTATATGAGGACTGGAAAGTTGTTTTCAACTGAGCTTTGTCCACAGCTCACTGATACTGGGTGTATATTTCTTCCTGCAAAAATTATTCTAGAAGCAGAGCCAAGTCTTCATCATGTTCTCAGTTGTTCAGCTAAAAACTCTAGAAAAGGTTTTTGATGGTGCTGCTCTATCAGATGAGTCAATCCCTTTCCTACAATGTCACATAATGAAGCGGTAGACAGATGCCTGGGCCAAAACTGCAAAATACTCAGAGCGTAAAGTCAGTAGCAGAATATCTGTAAATTTCAGTAAGGCCATAAAACAAAGCCTTTTAGGCCTAATTCTTCCAACTGATTACGATAAAAGAGCAGCAGTAATAAAAGCACAGATGTATTTTTAGAAATCTATCTGACCAATTTCACAGGTTTACAGCTAAAGACTAGCAAAAAAAGCAACCATTGAGGATAATGATCTCCACACCACAGAAGTCAAAAAAAAAAGTGCCTCTCATCTGATTGTACATATTACTAGCCTGGCAATTAGACATGGGAAAATTAAGTGTTTCCACTATTCAACCTTACTAATAGGGAGAAACACCCTAGCCATAATTAAACTGGAAAACAAACAGCAGATCAGGAAAGGACAAATAATAGCATCTTTTTTTTTTAACTCTATCTTACAGTACATAGCCTACTCAGCTTTAAGTTGCCAGTTCCATGTTTTACCAGGCTTCCTACAAATGCTTACAGATGCTAGCTTTCTCATGTTGCCAACCAGTTTGTCCTAGAATGTATTTTAATATAAAAACATTTTCATTACAAACATGAGCTCTGTTTTGACGATTGACAGCCCTAAGATACTCTTCATTCTCTGGAAGATATTTTTGGTAAATTGAAAACAGATCACAGAAAGTGAGAACAGGATGCCAGCAAGACCACTCCACTGCCACAGGCAGGATTTACTACGCTTGAACACTTCATTATGATTGTCAAATACCAGCTTGTTCCCCCCTTGCTTGCTTTCTAACCTAAGTTAGACTAACAACTGAAACTACCACATTATTCCGCAACACATCACACCACTAGGAAGTTCCTTCTACCAGGTCTTTTTTCCTGCTGTTTAGGTCCATTACCTAAGCTGTCCTCAGCAATTAGAGACTTTCTGCATTGTGTCTACCAAAGCACTTGCGGCCTCTATTCAGATTTGTACTATCTACAAATTTAGTAAGCAACCATTCTATTTCACAACTGAAGTTATTAATAAAAATACTGGAGAGGCTTCTTTAGGAATTTACTGATATATGCTTCTAGCTTGACAAGAGTTAGATCAAACAGGAACTGCCTACAGACTGAGGACCCACTAAAGCAAAGAGGCAACACTGATCAGCAATTTACTTTGGAAGAACATTTCTGCCTTTCAGAAACATAGAATTACTTCTAAATTAAAAACAAAACCATTTTAAGTATTTTAATGGAACTGCAGTCAGCATGCACTCACACAAGCATTTACAAAGAACTGCTTCAATTATAACAGACGTGAAGAACTCATTTGTCTGCTAGCGAATCTTCTCTTATGTACACACACACAAAGGATCAACTGCTGTTCATTAACACTGATAAACCAGCTATGTGCTCCCTGCATTAATAGTGTTATCAGAAGTAAGCTTATTAAGACAAACACCATAGACCCAAACACGATTCCACCGCTTTCAGAAACTCTCTTGGTAACAAAAGAGTAGGCCCAAAATTTAACACTGAATGTTTAAGTCATCATTCCCTAGCAGCACAGGCCCAAAACAGACCCGCCACTATTTAACAAAAGTGTTACATAAGCTAGCTACCAGGCTGCCTGTTACTGAAACAAGGCTGCACAACTCTAGAAAGGTAAGCAGTATTTTTTTCTCACATTTTAATAAAATTTGTAAAATTTCTTCCAGCAAAACTAATTAAGAAAAAAACACCAAACTCTTTCCCCTCTCTATTTATCAGGTAGCTCTCATTCTTATGCTGTTTGACCTAACAAGGGACTTCTGCCACCACTACCAGCAGTTACAGATTTCACTCTTCTTCACTGCTGAAAGATAGGCAGACTGGCAACACACGGCAGCAGCTTCTAACAGGTAGTGAAGTGTGAGAGCATTACGAGCGAAGCATAGCAGAGAACCCTACCATCTGTTAGTCCAGCACATCAAAAATGGGAATACAGTAATACAGTGCAATCACATAGAAGACTCATTACAGAACAACCGTAGAGCTACTACAGACAGAACACGGTGGATTTATTAACTCAACTTTGCTGCAGCGCTAAGCCAGGAAGCAGTTGTGCTGCCAAAAGTTATGGAGCAAAAGAGTATGGCAAGGAGACAGACTTACACTTTTTTTTTTCTTCCCCATGCCAGGCATATGTAAAATGCTGGTAACAATTACACCTGACAAAGCCTTAAAATAAACTTCAAAAGCCTCCAGCTCAAACGCTTAGAATCTAACCTGACTTCCTTCATATACTAGAAAATCATATTTTCTGCACTAGTCCTGCTAACACAATGGAACAACAGTCATCTCCTTTACAAACGTCTTCAACCTAGCCTTAAATGCATCAAGAAAGCCAAGGCTACTTAGCACTGGAAGAAACTGGTTACACAAAAAAAATATCGTAAGTTATCACTCCTACTCCTTTATAAAGATGATTGATCCTTTATCCAGAATTATTCTAGCTTCACTTCCATTTATGAAATCTTTCCAGCAACAGAAACCCTCTCTCTGTCTACTTATGCAATATGAAAATACAGCATCTCTGGAACTGCAAAATATTTTTAGAGCTGGGGAAGTGACTCCCATGAAAATACATCTCAAGAGTATCTCTGCACCGGCTACAAAACTGGACATGAGAGCCCACAGACAGGGACAAAATATCTTCTGGGATATTGCAAGCACAAAGAACAGAGCAAGCAGATACAATCAAAGCATCCTGAGCAGCAGTTCCATGTTTCGCTTTCTATAAACAGGTCAAAAAAAAAAAAAATTAGCCTTATTATTAAAGTACAGAATCCTGAAAGGACTATGGTCTGTACCCACTGCAGATTATAGCAGGCATGTCTCAACAATTCAACTCTTCAATTTATGACAGACAGAATTTATGGACTTTTTATGACATTGTAATAGGGCAGCATTACCTTGCGTTTGTTTTGTCTGGTGCAGTGCTGTGTTTTGGCTTTACTCTGAGAATAATGTTGATATACACTGATATTTTAGTGGCTGCTCACAAAAAGCTTGCTCAAATGCGCTAACTCTGGTGAGCACTTTTCAGTCTCTCATGCTCTGCCAGGGAGGAGGGCATACATGAAGCCAGGAGAGATCACAGCCAGGAGAGCTGAGCCCAACTACCCAAACGGATATTCCATTACCATGGAACACCATGCTCAGTATATAAACTGGGGGGAACTGTCTGGGAGGGCCTGCTCACTGCTCTGGGACAAGGTAGACACTGGTGAGGGGTTGGCAAGCAGTTGCACTCTGCATTGCTTGTGCGTTGTTTTCTTTTCGGGGGAGAGCAGGGTTTATGGGGGGGAAGCAGAGTTTATTCCTTCCCCTCTCTCTCCATTTTCTATTATTATTTTACTTTTATTTCATTATTAAACTGTTATCTCAACAGTTTACATTTTTTCTGACTCTTCTCCCCATCCCACTAAGGGGAGAAATGAGCAAGCAGCTGCACAGCACTTAGATACCACCTCAGGTTAAACCATGACACTTGTAACATTCTTCTGAAGGCATACTGTCTCCTCCTGTCTCAACTGTTTGTAGTCCCATCAACAGCATTAACAAAGACAGCCCCCCTCACCATTTTCACTTTCACGTAACCTTACATGAGAAAAACTGGTTTAATGGATTACTAGTTTAAAATCTGGAAAATACCTTCTGAAAACATAATGTCCAAAGAATGTTCTAAAAGACCGAGGACCAACTCACACTTCCTTTAAGGATCGCACAGAGTATCAGCTTCTCCCCATAAAAAAGATGCTCTAGTCCCTTAATCATCTTTGTGGTCCTTCACAAAACTCACTCGACTAAGTCCACATCTTTCCTGCACCAGGAGCCTACAATGGGAGACAAGCCTCCAAATGTGAGCTCAACAGGGCTGAGGAGAGGAGAAAGATTAACTCCTCTCGACCTGCTGGCAACAGTCTTCCTAATGCAAGCCAGGGAGATGGTAGGCAAATTTATTATGAAGATGCACTGCTGGCTCATGGCTGGCTTGCGGTCCAACTGGACTGCCAGGTCCTTCCCTGCAGAGCTGCTTAGCAGCTAGTCAGTCCCCAGCATGTACTTGCACATGCAGCTACCACTACCCAGAGATAGGATTTCACATTTCCCTTTGCCGAGATTCGTGAGGATCCTCTGTTCACCTCTAGCGCCTTTCCAGGTTCCTCTTTATGGCAGCACAAACATCAAGCATATCTGCCACTCTTCCCCACTTCGTATCATTTGCAAACCTGCTGAGGGTAAATTCTGCTCATTGTTCGGCACTTTTATGAAGATGTTACATAGTTCAGCCTCTAGTACTGAACCCCAGGATACAGTAACAGCTTCCTCCAAATGACTTCTGTGGCACTGATCACAACCCTGCACAGATGGGCCTAGCCATTAAACCAGTTTTTACTAAAATCTCATCATTCACTTTTCTACACATACTTTGTCAGCTTTTCCATAAGAATGTCATGAAGACAATGTCAAAAGCCTTACCGAAGTCAAGATAACCACCGTTCATTGCTCTCTCAAACTAGTCACGTCATTGTGGGACTGCCAGCTTGGTTTAGCATGATTTTCCCTTTCACTCACCTTCCTGTCCTTCATATGTTTGTAAGTGTTTCCACGATAAGTTGCTGCACCACCTTCCCACGAACTGAAGTGAGGCTGATCAGCCTGTAGTTCCCCAGATCTTCCTTCTTACCCTTCCTGATGACAGGATTGACATTTGCTGTCTTCTAGTACTTCTCACAGTGGGGTGAGCATAAGACCTCTCAAAGATCATAAGGAATGCCTTGTGATGACACCAGCTGGCTCCCTTTGCACTCATGGGAGCATCCTGTCAAGCCCACAGATTTCTGTATACCTTATTTAAGTGTTCCCTAACCTGATCCTTTCTCCACTGAGGGTGGAGAAAAAAGCACAGCAGAACTTTAAGATGACAAGGACGTGAGATCAGAGATCATCCCCACCCAATTTTAAGGGCACGTTGCTTAACTTGTCTAACCAGTATTTAGCCGCCAGAGGAAAGACAGTTCCACTGGTACTGAAGAGATCCAACTTCAGAGAGGTTTCTTCAAGATTACAAAATTAAAGTACTTTCCTAGCCTAGAAAGATGTCTTAAATACTGAACATAGGTTTCATTACTGTTGGCAAAGATACCTTTTTTTCAGCACTATTTGTCTGAAGTACCAGAATAATAAAAATAATTTTGCTTTTTCATAATGTCCTAGCATGAAGAAACAGATAAAAAATGGTGACATCACTACAGTAAGAAAAAAGCTGGTCAGTACAATAGTAAAATAGGCAAAACTTAATGTACTAACAGACTGTATGCTTTTGGCCATCTTATGAACTTAACAAATTAAGAAATACATCAAATTTAAGCAGAGCTGACCAAAACTTTATAGAGGAGAGAAAAAAAAAAATTAAAAAAAGCTAAATTGGGGGAAGAGGGAGAGGAACAACAACAGCTGAACCCATCTCACCAGAAGCTAAAGACAAGGAAAAATATTTCTGCATTTTCAGCTTCTGTACTTCTCATGCTCTCCCAACAGCCTACATTATTTTTCAGGAAGAAGTTTCTGTGCCTCTTGGTAATTAAGAGCTTGTCAGAAAGCTATTAAAATAAAAGGCAATACTCAATAGCTAGGAAAACCTGAAGCTTGAGAATGGAATTGCAAAATTATTAACAGGGAAAAAAAGCTTCAAGCCACAAATTCCTGACGTTAGATGTAAGATATAGATTCAAATATCTTGATGCTCCCTGAAGCCTAGTTTAGAAATTCAGTCTATTGATTTGCATAGAGAAACCCACAAACAGGATGTTAAAAGCACATGGATATATGCACATTCATAATTTTCAGGAAAGTCTGAGATTAGCATGTGTGCATATCCAAGTGGCACATACCCAAAATCCTTAACCTAATGCCTCATAGATCATTACTGTACAGCACATCACAAAATACTCGTGGGAACCTTAACTCCAGCTACACACTTGTTCGACAATCTACCCTCTCCTTGTCACATAAGTTTTAGTGTAATATTTATAAATGGGGCAAAGGCTGCGTGGAGATTACAGAGCAGCCTTTCCAGTATCTGAAGGGGGGGCTACAAGGATGCTTCAGAGGGACTCTTCATCAGGGACTGTAGAGACAGGACAAGGGGTAATGGTTTTAAACTTAAACAGGGGAAGTTCAGGTTAGATGTAAGGAAGAAGTTCTTTACTATGAGGGTGGTGAGGCACTGGAACAGGCTGTCCAAAGAGATGGTAAATGCTCCACCCCTGGCAGAGTTCAAGGCCAGGCTGGACAGAGCCTTGCGCCACACGGTTTAGTGTGAGGCACCCCTGCCTATGGCAGGAGATTGGAACTAGATGATCTTAAGCTCCTTTCTAACCCAAGCCATGCTATGATTCTATAAAAGAAGGCTGCAAGTCATCAGAATTAAAACCACTAGACTACACAGTCTATTTTCTTCATACACAGAAATGTTGAGGGCTTTTCTCAAACTTAGCAGGCCTTTAAAATAAGCCAGCCCATCAAAAATTTTTCTTTCTGCCAAAAATCACTTAAAGAAAAAAAAAAAAAAAAAAGGAAAAAAGTTGTGATAACAGATCCTTCCCTGTTACCGATAGCCTAGAGTAGCACTAATCTGAAGTTGTTAAATGTAAGCTTTAAACAGCACTTTTGTTTAAACCCTATAAATCTCAATTTTCATTACCCTTTTAAAGACATAGATCAGATATCTTCCTTACTCTGAGATTTATTTAGTTTGAACAAAGCAAAATAAGCTAAGTCCAAGTTTTTCTGCTATCCAAAATTTTCACATTAATAAAACAGGAACTAATATTCAAAACCTAATGCAAGTTTTATGAAGTTTGCAAAAATGGAAGCATTTCCACTGATCACGTATTGCTGCAAAAGCATGACAACTACTTGAACTGATGATTATTTATTTCCTTTTTTTCCTATATAAATGCACAGCCACAACAGCAGAATAAGCTTAAATCTTTACAACCAACCTTTTAACACTTCAAAGGGAAAGTGAGCATGCCACACACACTCACCACCACATTTCAGTGCAGAAAACTGCTTACAGACACATAATTTACACACAGAGTTTTGGTTATGTTAACTCTCTCAAGTTCTTTGATTCTCTGAAATTTAGTATCAGACTCACATCTCCAATAAAAGGAAAGGGAGCTGAACCTTTAAAGGTCTTCTCTCCCACTGATTCAACAAATACTTGACAGTTCTTGACAATTCAGTGAAGCTTCTTCTTTTTCAACACTGCCACTGCAGGGCAAATAAAATCTCCAGTTTTTGTCTTGCTGTCCTCACCATCTAATTCAGAACTGTTCTGATGAGTACTCTAGCACTGGACAATAAGGAAAAATAAAATAAAATATCCACAGATTTTCTGGTTTTTAATTTACCCTCTTGCCTCATCTTTTAAAATGAAGTGTGAGAACCAAGGCTTCCTGCAGAACACTGTGGAAGGAACAAGGTCCTCTCCCAAATCTGAGCACTTCGAAAAGTCTTATGAAACATCCAGGACTGCATGGAGTCACACAGTAACAGTCCATTTTTTAATCATTTAAAGCAAACACATTCTCCAGTACAGCCTCAGCCCTAAAACCTAGCTTTACACTGCCTTAGCAAAAAACAAACAAACAAGAAAAACCCACCTTCATTTCTACTTAGGGATCAACTTCCTTATGTGAGACGAATAAACACAACTGTGCTTTGCTTAGCATAAGGATCTAGAATGCCAATGGACCTAGGGGGACACTGGTCTAAAAATCCCAAACACTGTTCTTTACCGTGTAGTCTCCTTTATGTATACCGATACGGTTCACAAGCAACAGGATTTACATCACTTTGTGAATCATATATTAATGTCCCAATGATATATAGCGAGTTCAGGACAACAACAACAATCAAAACACCTTTTACGAAGTGTTTTAGAAACAGTCAAAGTTAACGAGAGCGCTTCAAATAACTTATTCATCACTTCTACGAGTTGCTTTTTTTTTTTTCTTCTTGCACCGTACCAAAATGTAAATTTAAATGTAAGATGTATTTTGTAACACAGAGAGACTTCATACTTGAAAGTAAACTGCAACCAGGTTCCTTCTGCTTGAAACCCAACACACCTTCAACACCGTTTAGCAGAAAGCTAGGTAAAGGCTAATCGCTTGCTGTTCACAAGATTCAAAGTCCAAAAAACCTGAAGCGTTGGTGCAATAACATCACCACCCTGTTCAGCATACATTATGTAACAAATTCACCAGGAATTCTTCTTCTGCCCTTTGGAGTCTTCACAAGGATCTGAAGAAAAAGTAGTTGAAAAAAGTAGCAGGTTTGATATATGAGCGCAGAAACCAGAGAAAACTCTGTTTCAGCTGTTTCCCAGACTATGTAAAATAGGAAAGGAGGCAATTGCAGAAGAGCTGTTAGCACCACATAGGGCATTATCATCAGTTTCTGTGTAATATCACTGCTGAAACAGTAACAAAAATCCAAACAAAAAGCATGTCAAGTCTCATTCAAGCTCATTTATAGTAAGGTCTGCAAACAGTTCTCCTTGCAAGAGACAATTTACTCCTAGTACTAAAAAATAAATAAAAGCTACTTCCCCCAAACTTACTGATGAACTCTCACTGTCACACTGCTTAATCCACATATTTTAATCAGAAGAATCTTATTAGAACGGACAAAAAAAAAAGGAGCCTAAAATACATTAACATGTGAAGCGCTAACAAACCTAAATATCTACATGATCTCCCTGTATCATTTTACCCACTTAAGCTTTGCTGTAAGTATAAACTCTGCTTACTCTTAAAAGCTTCCATCAACAGATTTTTCACTCAGCAGAGCAGCCTACACCATTCAAGAGACCTGCTCAATAAAAATGTACCTTTTTTAGGATTCTACCAGAATAAACTCATCAGTAAAACAGTGAAGCTGCTGACAGTTATTCCAGTACAAAAGCTATGTTTACATCAAGGCTTAAAGCATAAGCTCTTGGGGGGACAAGGATCTTATCTTCCTAGTTGTCTGCAAACCACTTAACAGACTGTCACCACTATACAAATAAAAACCTAAAGAAGGAATTAAAATGGCCCAGCATGCAAGGCATCTTCTCCTCAGCAGGCCTCATCCAAGTATGAGTTTCGCTTAGGGTACAAGGACACAGCTGTAAAACATGAATGAATACGCACACAATAAGAACAACTGGACTTCCCAAGGTGCAAACATGGTGAAGAGAAAAAAAAAAAACAACATTATCCTGCCAGCAAACAGAGATGTAAAGACAAAGGTAATTTAATGAAACTAAAAAATGCAAACTCTTCAAGACACCCAGAAAGGCAAGAGTCCAGATAGAGATGTCAACCAAAACAGTAAGTGGGAGCTGCAGCTCCTTAATTTCAGTGAGAGCCTCTTGTGAAGAAGTAAAAGTATCTCACAGCACTGAAAGTCAATAGCTCGAAAAAGGAGACACGTCACTTTGTGAGTTAAGAAGCAAGTACTTGTATTACTATTGTTTGTGACCACACAATAGACAAAAAAAAAAAAAAAAAACAACAAAAGAAATGGCCACTAACTGAACTCTTGCCATTTAACAAATGCTTCCGAACAAAACACAGATTAACCCAGCTAAAGGAATGAAAAGATCATTCTTCTCTGTTGGTTTCCTTCCTCCACGTGTGGCTCAGTTCATTCAGTCAATCCCCAAACACGCTGAACTCAATACAGAAGAGCCACAAGCCACAGCCACAAGAGAGTACGGAAACTGCCTCCTGTTCACATTCCACACTTCCCATGTTTTCAAAACAACAAAACTGAAACAAAAGTTAAATAACAGTTAAGCCACCTAAAGAAAGCAAAATACTGAAGCTGTATCAAGGTGCAGATACTGACAAGACAACACACAGATAGAAATACTTCAGGGAGCCTCCAAATTTGTAAAACTTACTTAGATGGAATTCTTTAAGCTGTGGTCAAAATAAACTACAGGGGAGGAAACACTTTAGTAATCTTTAGATACAGCTTCACAAAAGCACATAAAACTTCACTTTTAATATGAGGCTTTAACGTACGCCATCTTCACAAGTATCTTTGCACTGTCCTTCAAGAAGAACAGTTTTGTTTATGTTAGCTCATTACTACTAATACTTCAGTATTGCAGAACCTCTGGAAAAAAATTTAAAGAAGTAGCAACTATGGTAAACATGTCACCTTCACCAGATAATTTAAGCATTATTGGGTAAACTTTAAGCTATTTAAAGCTTTATGAAAAACAAAGGTGGGGAAAGGGGAAAAGAACTTAAGGAAAATTAACACTGACTTTTGAATTATGTTGTTCTGTCCATCTTAATTTTCTTTGAGGCAGCAGTTCAGCTGAATACAAATCTGCAAGGCAAAAAAAAAATGTGAACATATTAATTTCAACATTTAAACTGTATCTATCTTCAGAAGCACTTAACCACTACTGGAGGAAGGGAACAGCAATACATCTAAAAATAGCATGTAAGATTAGTTATTTCACCACTAGATTTTGTTTTGAATCCTTCCAAAAAGGTAAAGGTTTTTCATAATATACTTGCAGACCAGACTCATTCACTCCCATTACGGAATAGGAAATTACTCTGAACATAACCTTGAAGTATCAACACATTACAAAACTAGTTTGCACAGGCTGTAAACTAATTTTTGGTAAAAAATACCTGGCTTCCGTAACTGACAAAATACAGAATAGGGGAGAAACAAAACCTACATTAGTACTGCCATGCTGCAAAAACGTGTAATACAAATGGAAAGACTGAGATGTGCAAGCCACCCAGCAGACTTGTTCAGTAAGCGTAATAGCTCACTGCTGAGATCACAGGATTACCATGAAGGTTGTTACCTACAGATACAGTCTTGATGCACCTCTTTTTCAGTTTCCCAGAAAAGTCACACTCTTACCCACACATTTCTCCCTGTACCTGTGTTCTTCAAATTCTTAAAGAATTATTCTATCAACTATTAAAAACAGCAAGTAAAAATTAGATTCTGCAAGCTCATTTCAACACTCTCAAAAAACCCAACAACCTCTAGGCAGTAAATGTTACTGGTTTAATCATTCTACTGATGCTTATTCAAGTGTAAACTGATTTATGACCACCACACCACTTACCTAATCCAAGAGGACCACACAAGGTGTTAGTACTGAGTGGTTTATATTTTTCCAGTTTGTTTTCTTTGAGGTAATATCCCCAGTTCTCGTTGATACTACATTCGTAGCTGTTTGACATAGATTTGACCTCACAGAAATCAGCTACCCATCCTTCTTGCTTACAGATTCCGCAAGGCTATTTCCAAAATTTGCCAATTCTGTCTTGAAAAGCTTTTTCTCCTCCGGCAGCTTCTTCTCTCGTCTACTCCATGTATATATAAGAAACATCAGCTCCCGGTGAAATAAATACACCTTTTTACACCACAACCTGTGAAGCCGAAAATCCAGTTTTCACATCTGAACTGTGGAACACTTCCTAGCTTCACATAAGAGAGGCATTTGTAAGCCAGAGCTATCTGGATGCCTCCATATTGCTTACTGGCAACAACATTTTCCAACAAAAATACTAAACAAAATATAAAAGAAAAAATTATTAACAAGCGTCTATGAGAGTCTTCATTTAGAAAATAGGTCTCATTATAAAATGACAGAAGGGTATATCAGAAAATTTGAAAAGTAAGGTAGGGAGAAAAATACCTGCCATGAAACTTCTCAACACTGTCTACACAGTGGCTCAGGCTGTATTTAATGTGGAACCAGGTACCAAAACCGGTTATGCCTATGACTCAGAATACTGCCCAGAAGAAAAAAGTTTTTAAAAGAAAGCAAGCACTTTATTTCGGCAGCTGGAATACCGAGAACGTAGTGAATTTAGCCATATATCCATGACATGTGGACAACAGAGTCCATGGGTGAAGTGCTCAGCACTGCTAGAAAGAAAAACCTCACGACTTCAACTTCCAATTCGCTTCCCAGATGCCTGGTGATTGTTTCAGAAGCCTTTTCAGGACGAAGCACTCGGACAAATCATCCCAGGGCACTGTTCGGTATTCCTCCCCTTTCACAGAACGCAACTGCAGCAGGTCGGTTTCCACCGCTTTTCCTCCCTAGCAGCTGAAGCAAAAGACTGCGAAAATCCAGGACTCTAGCTGTAATCCGAACTCCCTACGGTAAAAAAAACCAGATGAATCAGCTCTCCCCTCTGAAACCCGAACTGGCGTTACACACACAGACGCCTGAGTCTAGCAAAGCAAACACATGCAACCAGGGGGCCGAAGCGGGTACAGCCGCCTTAGTTAAATTTCATTCTTCCCGGAGAAAGGAGCAATCATACTTATGGAGAACGCTGTCAGCCAGAACGCTCCCCTACCTCCAGCTCCCAGGCGAAGGGGAGGAAAACAGGAAAGACGGGAGGTGGGGACCCCGCAGAAAGGGCACTTCTCGTTTTATTAGGAAGGATGAACATTTCCGCACAACGCAGATGAGAGGCAGCCGCTGACCTGGGCCAGGGCCACTGAAGCACGCAACGAGCCCCGGGAGCGGCGGGAGCCACTGGGGAAGTCCCATCGCGCCAGGCGAAAGCCCCGAGGGTGCCCGCCTCCTCAACGTGCGGGCAGACCCCGCGCTCCGCCGCCACCCCCGGCCTC
>WYDI02039310.1:25478-51104 GCA_009867235.2 Psittacus erithacus
GCCAGGCGAAAGCCCCGAGGGTGCCCGCCTCCTCAACGTGCGGGCAGACCCCGCGCTCCGCCGCCACCCCCGGCCTCGCCGCGGCGGGCACCGGGCAGGGGTGCGATGGGCTCGCCAGCCCGCGCTCGCTCTGCCTTACAGGAGCCCCGGGGGCGGCCCTGGCCGCGCGGCAGGGCAGGGGACGGGATGGGACGGGGCGCCCCGCACGGCACTGCCAGCGCCCGCCCCGCCGCCCACTGCTCGGAGCCGCCAGAGCCCCCAAGGCGGGGTGCCCGGGGCCTGGCGGCGGCCGCACCCAGAGAACCGGGGGTGGGGGGGAACACACGGGGGCGCGCACACCCATGCACACCCATACATACACACACACACTCCGCTCGCCTCGCTCTTAAAATGGCGCCGCTCCGAGCCGCAGTGCTCCGCGCCCGCAGCCCTCGCGAGAGCCTCCGCGCGACCCCGGGGCGGGGCCTACCGGCCGCAACCCCGCCCCGCCTCCGGGAGCCCCCGGCCGTGACGTCACGGAGCCATCCCGAACGTTCCGCGGGAGGCTGGGAATCCCCCAGGCGCGAGAGCCCCGCCCGCGGGAGTCCCCGGCGCCACCGCCTCCGCCGCCGTAATTAACCGTGTAGCGGCGCAGCCCGGCGCCGCCCTTGCCGGAGCGGACACCGCACTGAGGGGCCGAAACCGGGCACCCGCGCTGAGGCGAGGTGGTGTCCCCGAGGCGGGGTGGGAGGGCTGCGGGCGGAGCCGCATCCCGCGTCCTTCTACACCTCGACCTCGCCGAGCGCGCCTCGCAGGGGTAGCAGGAGCAGGGAGGAGGGAGCGCGCCTCGCAGGGGTAGCGGGGGCAGGGAGGAGGGAGCGCGCCAATAAGCGCCGTTTGATCAAAGGGCCGAAAACAGGTGTCTTCATCCGGCCGGGGGAAAGGGCTTCAGTTTACAAGCGGAAGACGGGAAACGCGCGCAACGCGCGTGCAGGCCTTCGGCGCGCGCTTTTTTTTGGAAGAAAGGTAACGGCTGGGAAATAAATGAATTCACGTTTTGGGCGGTTTCGATTTTTAAATCCCATTTCCAGCGCGAGGCAGGTTATTTTGCAGTCAATTAGAAGAAAAATTAAATGCATGGAATTGTGCTTAAGCATCATTAGAAAGAGTGCTGGAGAGAGTTTTTTGAGCCTGCATATTTTAAATGATTATTTTAATGCATTTAACGGGCATATACATATGCTGTCAAAATAACCTACTTTTGTAATTGATAAATATACTAGAAAGAAACATTTACTGTAAAAATTTCTAAAAATCAACAGAAAAAAATAGTAGAAAATGCATGTAAGTTTAATCTTTAAAAAGTTGTCAGATGCTCTGAAGCTGCTGTTGTCACATTTGCCATCCCCTCGACTCTTGAGTATTCAACCTCAGTTCCAGTTTCTGACAGCAGCAGTGTTCTTGGAGGTTCCCATCACAGTCTTGCCAAGGAGCCAAGCCTGAGGCGTCCATATGCAGTCACCAGGACCACAGGACCAAAAGTGCCCATGCTCTCAGTTTTCATTATTAAAGTATCTTTCAAAATAGTAATTTATAACCCATATCAGACATGTTCTAAAGCTAATGGATTTGTTCAATCCGGAAAAGTTACCAAAACCGCCTCAGGAGTCCACGACTCTTTATGCTGTGTGATTTAGGCATATGTAATACCAAGAAAGCTTTGAACAAAGAGGTCATATACAAATCCCAAGGCAACATGTATAATCCTAAAATAGGATGGGTAACGGTTTCTAGGAAATCAAGGTAAGAGGTGAACCTGAAGCAACATGGAAACAGTCAATAAAGCATCTCCAGGCCACCTTGACAAAACACACTTAAGGCTTTATTAATGATTTGAAATGACCTTTCAATTCACACTGCTCAGCTATTCTGAGCATTTTCTGGCTTTGCAATGTATTATATACCAAGGGTATCAAAAGAGAAACACAGTAAGCAGCAGTAGATTGTCAATTTAACAACATCAGTCCTCCTAATGAGTTTCTGTTTTTGTTGCTTCATGCAAGATCCTTCTATTTCCTTCTGTTGACAATTAACCACATCAATTTTAGTAACCACAGGAAAAACTGTGATAATCACTGGCGTAATTACTTTAAAGTAGTAATGGGAAACAGGTTTGATTTGTATCTCTTAATTGTTTCATAAAAGAAGGTATACTGCTATTTCCACTTCATGAAAAGCAAGAGTTTGATCCAGCAGATAACTGAGGTGATGTCCTTAGCTTACTAAGATCAGTGGCAAACCTCACACTGAATTAAAACGAAGAGCTCTCCTCTTGTAACACACTTTAGTTTACATGTCACAAGCACTTAAGCAGTTCCATCAAAGTCAAGAAGACATTATTAGCATGCAAGCATTTGCTTAAAGGAATTAATTTGCAAGCCTGCTGACATGTGAATTTTGTTTGTGAAAAGATTCCTGCCGTGCACAGCCTAACTATACCAGCTGGTTCTGATACACACCAAGTTTATACCAGCAAAACAGTGCTTCTACAGATACACATTGTTTTGCTTGTGTGTGGAATAATTAAACTACACTGATAAAACTATACATATTCCATTCTATGATGAAGAAAACCAAGCATGAGCATAGTCATTATCTGTTATGAAGAAGATTGTCAGAATAGTAATTTTGCAAAACAGTATTTCTAGCACTTTTTGGTTGTAAACCATATTTGCTCTTTTGAACCCAACTGTACCTGGATCTTCCGAAGTGTATAGAGAACAGGAGAGGGTGAGAGTATTAAAGTGGTTGATACTTAACAGAAACAGCTTCTGAAACTAGTTAGGCCTAGCAGAGCGTGTGTGTTTTGGAAAAATGCTATATGAGGTTACAATGAACTTTTTACAAGGGCATGTAGTGACAGTTCAAGGCTGAACTGCTTAAGATTACAGAGGGAAGATTTAGATTAGCCATTAGGAAAATGTTCTTCCCTGTGAGGGTGCTGAGGCACTGGCAGCGGTTGCCCAGAGAAGATGTGGCTGCCCCATCCCTGGCTGTGTTGAAGGCCAGGTTGGACAGGGCTTTGAGCAACCTCGTCTAGTGGAAGTTGTCCCTGCTGGCAGGGGGTTGGAACTGGATGATTTCTAAGGTCACTTCCAACCCAAACCTTTCTATGATTCAGTGACATTTACACTGGAAATTAGTATCTGGGAGGAAGGTATATCCGTATGAACAGTTCTCTTTCGTTAGGCACACTTGGAAAAGCAGGCCAAGATTTTTGCCACAGATGCACATGTTTTTAGCAGTCCTTTCAGTGAATCACTATGTAAGCAAAGGGTAACTCAACTGGAGTTCAGACAACAGTTGATATTTTAAGAACAAGCTAAAAATTACTTGTTTTGAATGTTTGTGTAGTTTGATGAAGATGGAAGCAAAACATGTTTAGCACTTTCATCCAAATTTAGTATTTTTAATACTACATGTAATTTAAGGTTCTGTTTGGTGCAGAGCAGACTATGGACTAAAAGCTAACGTAAGAGAGATAGCTCATTCCATATTCAGGAGCTGTCTACATCAGCATATGAAAACACTGAATAAACAAAACAAAAATGTGTGGAAAATGCTGAGCTATAAGAAATGAAACCAGAAACATTTTAACTCCCATTAGATACTCACCATCCATATTTAAATACAAGTTTTAGAACTCATTTTAGTATGAAAAATGTGTAATGAATTTAACATTAACTCATTTACTGTACAAGCTTGGATCATATGACGAAGTACAAGACGAAAAGTTAAAAATGTATTTTGGGAGGCACTTGAAATATGCTGACTTCTAGTTATTCTAGGAATAAGATACAAGACACCCGAGTGTATTACACGCTGAGATTGTTAATTAAGCAAATATTTAAGAAAAAAATATGGGTACATACTTAATTCCTTACTATTACACATTTTCGTGTCACTCATGAGGATGTACAAAACACTTGACCTTGTACTAAAACCCCAGTGTGACAATTGAACCAGTTGGACCAAAGATTCAGGCAGAAGGCCAAAATAAAAATTTTCATGTAACAGTTTTAAAATGTGATTAATACAGATTTGATCCAGAAACCTTCTGATAAAGTGAGCCTTTTATTTAAAAACTAGGAAGAAAATGGTAACTTAATAATAAAACCCCAATTCTAATACATGCTCCTCTCAACAGAGAAGTATTCGTACAGCCAGATCCCAAACTCAGTGAGAGTTCTTCAGTACAAATGCAGTTCTAATAGGCAGTTCTTTTTGAAAAGTTTTACATGTCTTTCAGCTGCATGTTCACAATGTGAAGCATTTTAAGTAGGAAAAGTAAAAGAATAGAAGCATTATACAAAAATGCATAGTCATTATCCCTTGCAGTAACACAGTGAACACTAGTATAAAGTATCTGGCTTGTCTATTTATATATGTTATCCCTTCCAGGAGGGGAAGGTAGGATGACTTTTTCAATTGCTTCAGGATTTCAGTGGGTCTAACAACACAATGAAGACAACGGGATTTGACTGTATTAAACGATTGGCCATTATTATTTGCATTGTAGGATGTATAAGTTGCAGTTACTAATTTTTTCAAAAGTTCTGAGCATCTCATGATAATGACAATGTCTAATGCACTTTAATACAGCCAGCAAGTACTAAATAGATCTGAAAATTAAAGCATAAGACATAATGTTGAGAAATTTTTTTTCTGAAGAACTTTAATATTAAAATTAACACTTTGACAGGAGTAACATTCTGGGCAAAGACTTCAATAAAGCTGTAGGTAGTGGTTCATATTTTGAAGCTATGTGTAGATATTAATTTTGAATAACACAAAAGTAAAAATCTGACCTTTATAATTGAAATTAATTGATGATTTTATATCTTTAAAGGTGATGACTGCTTCTACTGGAAAGAATCAGTATCTTTGTGACACTAGTGAAAACCCACGATAAGAACTCAGAGGCCATTCTTTTGTTTATACTAATTGAAGGTATAAAGACTATTAAGAATCAAGCTTTTAAAAGAGCAGCTTCTTCATTTCACCTATATTGTAACTGAAATAATTTCCAAGAATGGATTTCAGAAACTTTGGGTGGTATTAAATCAAGGGTTACTTGAAACTGTTTTAATGGTTTATCTCCATTAAGAAGTATTCCTTTTATGTAAGTTACCCAGCTAATGAATTGAGGTTAAAAGGGTGCAGCTGTTCTTCATGTATGTCCCAGGTGAATGCTGTCCGTGTGATATCTATTCTGTTGGAAGATAAAGTCATGCTACCCATCTCTAAAATAATATGCAAGCAAATCCTAAATGTACTTAATTTCTGCCCTGTTCCACCGTGGAAAGTGAAAAAACAGCAACTGAACACCCGCTGTTCTAAATTTCACAAAGAACTCAAACGAATAACTATTAATCACAAGGAAGAGTTTAGATGAAAAGAACCAAATTGAAGGAATTATGAACTGAAAATACAATGCCAAGTTACTACTTTTTCACAAGATGCTTGTCTTTAGCCTACTCTATAAAATGAAATTCCTATATTTTCCTTACAACAAACCTAGTTAACTTTTGAACTTAGAGCACGTTAATTCTGAAATAAGGAGACCAGAGGACTAGCACAGTGATAGGATCTTGAACACACTTAAATATGCAAATCTCATTTTAATCCGGGTTAATTTCATGGTCAAATCTATTTGGTCTATCCTTCTTTCTTATAAAAAAAAAAACAAACCACCAAAACCCGAAACCAGACCAAACCAAAAAAACACACAAAAGCCCACAAACTGACTCCCAAAAACCCCTCAACATTTACATATATATAAAAAAGATCTGTATTGATACCAACTTTACATTTTATTTTTCCAATTTTTTAATGGCTAGGGTAATTTAGAAACTTTTCACATCCAAGTAAAGTGTAGAAAACCATTTTTGTAAAGATTTTCTGCCAGTTTTGCCCACCATCAGTGTAAACATTACCATGCTTTCCAGAAGCATGTGTAGTTACTAGAGGCTCACCTTGGCAAAGTGCTCAAGAGATACCTTGTTTCTTTACACAGGCAGACATGATGAAGGAATTGCATGTAGAAAAATCTGTTATTTTTTTTCCAGCTATGTTAACTGATCTAAATAATAGAATAATCTTTCCCTACCCCATCCCCCCTAAAAAATCAAGCCAAACAAATGTACACTATTTTTTAGATCTGTTTCCTAGAACTGCTAGAAGCCTAGGTTTTGTAATGTATACTAAACACAATATGGTATAACATGGGCTGCAAAGATCTTCTGAGTTTTTTCTAATGATCCCCAGAAAGAACTACTGTTATGGTTGATAGAGGGAGTTCAGCTGTTGCACTTCCCTACCTCCAGTCGGCCCGTGAGAGGATAAAAAGAAAAAAAAAAATTAAAAAAAAATGCATCATTTATGACCAAAATAAGATTCACTTACAAGTATTTTCAATAAAGACTAAACCCAGCTTTCTGACTAGCAGGTTTCTTCTATATTTAAACCAAGCTGAAATACCCCAGCAAAGTTCTAGTATTCTAAGATTCAGTGCAAAGGTTTAAAGAGGAAAATCGATCTCTTTCTCAGCTGATCCTTTTTCTCTGTTTTTCTGTTTGTGGACAAAACCAGGCAGCAGAGTTCTGTTATCTGAAACTTTGGAAACAAAACAAAGCAAAACAAAACACACAAACTCAAACAAACGTACCAAAACAAACGGAAATAAATTGTATGAAAGGCTGTGAATAGGGTCAAAAGCAAATGAAATACTTTCTCAATCTTTTTGCCTGGAGCTACGTTATGCTGTTTTCCAGATCACTGAACAAATTTCAGAGGCTGTCCATTCAGAATTGGAAATGTCCCTCTATACAGACACCTACCCAACAGAAGTAATACTTAAACTCTCACACAGTGGCATTTTTGTATGTTGCTAGTAGAAACTCCTGGTATTTGTGGAAAATAAATTTGAAATCCTTGAAATACAAACTTTAATCTGTGAAGATGATGCAATAGCTTCAAATCAGCATTGTCTTGTTTTGATTTTCACTTCTGCCAGAGATCCTGCATTAGCCTTTGGCCAAGTTTTGGAGGCGGGGGGGGGGGTATTTTGTTTTGTTTCATTTTTTACTTTTCTGTGCCTTAGCTTTCACAATCTGCAGAGTCACATATAAATGCTTGTGAATCTTCATGAACTTTTTGAAAGGCAGTGATGATACTTTTTGTAAACTTCCTAGTTACTATAACTTGGCTCAAAAGAAATAGGCAAAACACCCTCAAAACACAAGTATAGGGCTTCCTGTTTAAGAAACATTCCTTTTCAGTCCTTCCAAAACAATGATATCCTATTACACTATACTAACTTTGTCAAAATGGCTAATAGCATTTCTTTACTAAAAAACAAATTTCTTGTAAATATTTTGCTGATTATGGTGGCTATTGTATATATGCTTAAAATATTTTGAGAAACACCAAAAAGCTTGATTTTTTTTCCTTCATACAATGTGACATATCTATTGATGCTATAAAATGAATTAGTGAGGTGTGATGCTATATGTAGGAGAAATTGTCTCTCATCACGCATTTAATTGTTTACAATTTCATCACACACCTACCCATTGATTATAAACTCCTATACTCCTCCTTGCCCAACAGTAATATATACAGAGGAGGTACTTGGTCATCTGTTTTCCTATGCGTAGCTAACAGTTGGTTTCAGTTGTATTGAAAGTGAAGTCACATTTCAGCGTGAAGAAAATCAGAAAGCCTCTTCCTCTAAGTGAACAGCCCTTTCTGGGGCAGCTGAGCCCTGCAGGGAGCATGGGGTTTGTCCTGTTCACACCAGCATTATCCCATCTCTTCAGTGGTAAAACAAGAAGAGCTGCAGGGTGCAGCCTAAGGTAACAAGCATTCCTCAGACCACATCTTCAAAATGCCCAAGGGAGCTGCAGTGGGCAGGAGCTGCATGGGGATGAGTCAGGAAACAGAGAAGCCACATGGGATTTGAGAGGATGCACTGTCTAGCAAAAGGGAGAAAGGCAGCATATGCTATGCAAGCAACGTGTAAAAGAGGCTGGAACGCAATCTGACAAATATACTGGCTAGCTAGAAGCCCCTTGGCACTTTAGACTGAATGACAATAAGTGCAAATAAAGACCATGATTCCAGTTAAGGATGGCCTGGAAAGAAGTGTTTGTGGAAAAGCTGCTTCTCCTGGTAGAAGTGAACTGAGGGAGTAACACAGCCAGGAGTCAGGCTGCTTGCATTCCTGCTACAATATCTAACCTTTTGTTTACAAGTATTTATGATTATACACAAATGAAATTGTTTGAATTCATGAAAGAAACCACAAAAAGTTTCCCTAAATTAAAAATATTTGTTATGCTGATATTACACCATCTCTTATGTAATTGCCAGTGCTGTCATTGTATGTATGTGCTGTATCTGCCTGTAAGTCTGGGTAAAACACCTCCTTGCTATAAATCTGCAGCTGCTGATAAGCTTCAAAGAAAAATAGGCTGGTTTGCATATTAATAAAATTATTATTATTATTATTATAAGTGAATCACTTAGAACTTTTTATCCAGGTTCTCTAGGGAGAAATTACACTTTCTTTTTTAAAAAACAGCAGAATACTAAATGCAGTATGGGAAACTATTCCCTTTGAAAACTTGGCATGAGAGGTTAAATGAGCAGTACTATTTAAAAAGTCAAACTTCCTTACGTTAGCCAGTAATTCAGTCAGTACTGCAGAAAGCTGTGTTACTTGCACTCATGAAAATTAAAGTACTGGGATACAGACATCACTAGGGATTTAAAAACTTCTTTTGCATATCCATTCTCTTTTGCAAATATGATCCTCAAAACCATAGTATCTGCACAATGAGCAATGTAATTAAGAGTAGTAAGTGATACACCTAATACACGGATGGGCTTCCATCCTCCCATCTCAAAGCTCAAAAAATATAGATTGGCAGGAGATGGTGACTTGTATTTTTATGATTTTATTTTTCCCAATAAGTTAAATAGCACTGGCATATGGTAATCCATCACATCAGACTATTAGGATGGTCTCTACATGCTTCATGCCCTTCTCACACCAGCCTTCCTCCTCCATACCCTTCAGGAGTTTCTGTGTTCGATGGTCCATCTGCCACAGGCAGTCTCTGAAGAAAGCAGAGTTTTTGCTAGCAGAGATGTGGGCAGCCTTGTGCTTTTTGGTGTTTTCAATGTCTAGGAAACATCCCTGAGCATACTTTACTAGTAGAGATACAGCTGAAGGATCTAAGACCAGCTCCATTTCCTAAACAAGTAGGCTTTACTTTTTGCCATTATGCCTACAGGAAGGGCTATCTGAGACCATTACTGTAGGGCTTTGGGCAACAGGTTTGCTAGAAAAGTATGGACTGAAATGAAAAATTATCACAGCATTCACACCACCCAGATACAGAACAAGACTTCAAACATGGTTATGATATTCTCTGATGACCAAATATCTGTTGGATGTATCTCTGATAGCATACACCTAAGACTGAAGAATGGAAAAGACATGATACTATTCTTAAAGAGTAAAGGAGAAAAAATGTTACAGATCAACAGATTTTCTTCCAGAGCTTCTGCACTGTTATCTTAAAATTCTTCATCTGTAACTGATCAGCTTCATTGCATTATTGGTTTATTAAAAAAAAGAAAAGACTGGATTCTGCTTTTCTAATTAGTTTCAGTTCTTTTCAAAGAACCAATTAAATCAACTAAAATCTTTTTTTTTTCTTTTTTTAACTTGAGATTAACTTGGATGATAAAATATACCCAAAATATGGACACAAATTATGTCTTCCTCTCTTACTTCAGAGAGAACAGTTTAATCAGATTTTTGTCCCATCTTCTTGATCCCAATTCAAGAGAAAAGATGCACCGAAATACAGAACTCCACAGTCTTGTATGCCCAGCTGCTATGGAAAACTGTATTTGTATTGATGTCACTAATTCATTGTATATATGCACATACATAGTTTGTTCAGCCATCTCTACTGAGTCCCCGTAAAATGGAAAGAACAGTTTTGCCTTTCTGCTCAGGGAGGTGAGGCAAAGAGAAACACATCCATGAAGACATTGGGCTCTGGTGAAAGCTTCATACCAACACCATACCAGGCTCTACAAAAGCACAAGGTAGTTTGGTTTCCAAGCTACACTTTAAGAGCATACAACGCTCTGCCCTGTCTCTGGAGAAAAATGTTAATTGAGAAAGAGGTTGTGCAATCACAGGCTTGTTCCTTTCCATCCCCATGAAACGAGCTTACCCCAATAACTTCACCATCCTCAGTGGGAGGTAAAACGTGTTGTAACAGCATAGAACATAAGTGCACAGTAGATATCACTGTAATAATCCAGCCCTCACTCAGATGCAGGATCATAGCAGCTGTTTTCAAATCTTCAGGATCCAGATTTTTGCCCTTTTTTTTTTTTTTTTTTTTTTGGTAGGTATTGGAATCTGTAAATACTTGTAAGCTTTTATTTACAGCTGCAATTTCCAAGTGCAAAACTGAACCCCAGGGAAAGACAAGAAAAATAAATGCTTGTTTTGTTCCACCATTATGATTTAGAACCCAGTCAGTTTTAATATTTTTTTATTATTATTTTTTTTTTTCCTTGTCCACAACTCTGAGCAGTAGTTTTCCCAGAATTCAGAATTCTTGCTGCAACTTCTGTGACAGCTCCGGAACATACCCTCTGACCTGCTGTAGTAGAGCTATGAGTTTATACTATTTTATCAGAGAGGTCTGAATCATAATAAAACTCCTCAATTCTAAATCTGGTCTAAACCTGATAAAAGATTAAGTAGCAAATTAGTAACAGAAGATTTTTCTGTAAAATTGCACACAACTGAAAAACTTGATCATGTGGAACAGTTGAAAGACTCTTGAAAAACAAGAATAACTGAAGTAGTAAAGTACTTCAGAAGTTAGGAAATAGCTACTTGCATCCAAATTGTCAAGAATTCCTATTGAGAAAACGTATATAGTAGCAAATATGTATTGAATTGGTGATTCTTCCTGCTGCATTTTCTGTCCTATTTTGTTGGTAATATGAACAGGCCTGTGTATGCTACATGTTCTGCGTTCATCAGAATCTTACCTGAGCTGAGGCTTCAAGGGAAAAAAAAAGGGACAGAAACTGGGTTTCTGTGCATGTGGAGGGCACCAAAACTGAAGGACTCTAAGGAATATTAGTGACTTATAATGGCATTCCAGACCAGTCAAAGTAAATGATAAAATATTCTTTCCTAATTTTTGAGTACATGCAATGTACACTGTGTATACAACTTTGGGAGAAGGCAAAGACTGATCAGCAGTCAGAGGATGAGGTACTGCTGTAGCTGTTTGTGACTGTGCCAAGTTTCCTGAAAAAGAAAAGCATTTCTGCAAGTTTTTGAGATTTTGAAGTTGTCAGCACCTTTACCCCAGGTACTTCAAGAGCAGGTATGTCTACATTGTTGGCTGCTGTGTAGTTTGAAGGTACACACAGAGCTTATATACTGGAATTAGACTGGACTCATCAGTGCAGCATGTGACACAATTTAATTTATGCTTTCTCAGAGCAACAGGTCCCAGCAGAATAAATAAACAGTACAGAGCTGCACTGCTTGAGTACCTGACTAGGCTGAGATATCTACGCTGCCCGCAAGCCCAGCTTAGGACTCACCCAAAGAAACTGTTCACTTTGTAACACATCCTTGAACCTCCCAGATTCCGGGGTTGGATGCAGTCCGGGGCGCTGTTGCACGGGTGTTGCTGTGATGCATAGGATTCCCTCCCCTCCCAGCAGAGCAGTATTCGATATGGCTAGCATGGCAGAGGCTATTTTCGCCAGAAGCAGAAACGTGTGACTGTGAAATTAAAAGTCTTTGTAGCCTGGGATGAAGAAACCAAGCTTAAAACTGCCTGACTCACACTTTATGTGTACCAGGACACAAAAAAAAAACCAAAACAAAAAACCACAGAGGAATAGAATAGATACTACTTGCATGTAAAACACTTCAACATTTGTATAGAAAACCCCACTGTAAAGTAAATTGAACTTTCTCTGTTTATGCCACAGCAGGCAAACAACAGCACGGTTTGAAGGCTTGGACATTTTGTTTCCTGCTCCGGACACTTAGGATGTTCGGTGTCAGTGTAACTGCCAGCCTCTCTCCACTCCCGCACCTAGGAAGGGGCTCGACACCGAGGGAGGCGCAGGTGACACAGCCCAATACTACTCCCGCACGGCACCCTCGGCCCGGGACAGGACGGCACGGCGCGACGGTCGCAGACACGCTGACCCAGACGGTCATGATGACCCCAGCTGCCTCCGCTCTAGCCGGCCGGGGTCCCCTAGGGCGGCATGACTGCCGCTCGCCTCGCCCCAGAGCGGGCACTTTCCGCCGGCTCAGGCTTCCCCAGACGGCGCGGGCGGAGGCCGGCCCAAGCCGCTGCGGCCTGGGCTCAGAGGTTGGCTCTGAGCGCCCTCTCCGGGCGGGGCAGGACTGGCGCGCAGCGCACCGGAAAAGGCATAGCGCCCTCGCCGGCCGGGGCGAAAGGCCGCGGCGTCGCCGCAGGTGGGGTCCCGAAGCTGCCCCTGCCCCGGCGCCGCCTCCTCCGCCCCAGCCCGGTCCTGACGGCCCCTCCGTTCTCTCCCGGCCGGCTTCGGCTGGGGTTCGGCTGCTGCCATTGGCTTAGCGGCCCCATCCGGGCACTCGGCGCAGCGCTGCTCCTCAGCCCGATCGTCCCAATATGGCGGAGGTGAGCGGGGAAAGCGGGCTGGGGCGCCGGAGTTCGGCTGGCTCCCTGTGGGCCGCCGCCACCGGCAGACCCCCCGCGCCCGCCTCGACATCCCCGTAAGGCGTCTCCGGGACCGCCCGGCGCCGCGGGAAGGCGTGCGGGGCGGCGGGACAGACGGTGGAGCCGCCGGCGCCGGGGCAGCGGGAGCCTGCGCGACTAGGCCGCACGGCGGGCGCCGCGCAGCGCGGGTGCCGGGTTCGCAGCCCGCGGGCGACCGTCAGGCCTGGGCCGGGCTCGGAGGGGGGCGCGGCCGGTGCGGAGGACTCCGGGGGGAGCGGGTCGGGCCGGCGGCGGCGCCGTAGCTCGGGCGATGGAGAAGCGCCCGGCGGGAGGGAGGAGGAGCAAGCTCGGGGCTGGGAGCGGGGAAGAGGCGGCGGCCGGTCCGGTGCTGCGTGCCCCTGTCATGCCCCTCCCGGCCACGGCTGGAGCGAACGGGAGCGCCAGTCGGGCTGGGCTCAGCTCCTGGGGGGCTTTTACCCGCGGGAAAGGAGGAGAGGACAGCGGCAGGCGGGAAGCGAGCCAGCGAAGGAGGGAAGGCAGAGGTGAACGGGATGGACGGGCCAGCAGGGCGGGACGAAGGGGCTGGGGCTGGGGCTGGGCAGCAGTGGAAGGGCGGACAGCTCCAGGGATGGAAGCGGGGAGCATGAAATGAAGACCCCTGTCTGCTGCCTGGCCGGTGGGAGCCCGCTCTCACTTAGCTGTCGCTTCTCTCCGCAGGCTTCCTTTGGGAGTTCGAGCCCAGGTTCGTCCTCGCCCACCTCCTGGTCCGGCACCCGGCCTGCAGCCCGCACGCTGCGCTCTCCTTCCTGATTCTTCCCAAATTTATCCTTTCGTACCTTTCCTAACGCTTCATCTCCACGCAATTAACTGCCTGCTAGATAAATTTGGGAGAAGGAGATGTGAACTGTGGAGTCCTTCCCTTAACTCTGGTTGCAGTTAGTAATTGGCTGCTCGGAACTCAAAATGAGGACAACGTTTTTTGCACTTTTAAGTCAGCATCTCAGTAAAGCCAGGTAGCCTAGAGAGAGACTGCTTCTCTTGTTGCTGATAACTATATGCTTGTGTAAATTTTAGACTTCTCAGTAATAACAGGATGTTTTAAATCATAGTGATAAGTAATTTTTAAGGCTGTAATTGCTGTTAAGTTTCTTTGGAATACTTTACACAAGCACACATAGTTAACATCAGCAGGGCTACTCTCAAAATAGTATTTGGGGGCTGTATTTCTGTGTAGCTGCTTCTGCATTGGTTGTTGTCTCTTCTGACTATTACAAAATTTATTGAGCTTGTTTTTTTGAATATTTGGGACTTTATTCCTGTCACAGACTTTAGATAAAAGAACTTTCACTTCAGTTACTCAAACATAAAATGAGTTAAAATATGGGTTAGAAACAATAATCTTGAGCACACATATATATAAATAGGATAAGGCATGAATGTTTCTCTACAGTATGATATGAACTTTCGCAGTATTAAGCGAGTAGAGAAAGTTTGCTTAAATTACATGCATGTGAGGAGTGAGCACTTAACCTAATCAATTAAAAATTAGATGCTTTAAGGCTCAGAAGCGTTAGTGTATAGAACTGTCTCTTTCAAGACTGGAAGTGATGCAAAGAGGGATACTGCTTTATTTTTTTTTGGAGAGGATTGAAAATTTGTAGCTGCTCCCTGCAGAACTTCTTCAGAAGTTCTTACATGGAAATAATTCTTAGTAAACCTTTTCTTAGCTGCTTGTAAGCCAAGGATTGCAACAGAGAACTAGAATGTAAGAACCAGAAGGGAAACCAGACATAAAAGAGAAATACCCCAGTCTGTTTCTTTCCTCTGTAAGAAAGTTAACACTAGAACAAAACAACCCTCTAACTTAGTAATTTTGATCACCACTTTGGGTTGCAGAATATTTGCATCTTTAAAACCTGTTGAATCTAATGATAACCTTTATAACAGAAAGGTTATCATTAAAATACACTTAAAATACACTTTAAATATAAATACAAAATACACTTGATAACAGTACTTTTTCGATGATTTAAAGTATCCTCGTAAGTAATGAAATAGTGTTGGGCCACAGAGGTGTTGCCATGGCTTGTTAATGCGAACTACTGGAAGAATTGCTTCATTGCCAGTACACTTTCCTCAGTATTTCTTGAAACTCTACTACATTTATTCTTCCTTTCTAGGTCAAGTGCTAAGAATTAAAGTAGTTTTAATAAAAGCTACATCTGTGATGCAAATGTGAAACAAATCTTTACGTTTCTGCTGTGGTAAAAAGGTAATTCATAACCTAAGTTGGCTGTTCAGCAGTAAAAAACTATACTCGTTACCATATGCATCACGTGAGTAGAATTAGACTCTGTAAATCATGGTCCTGCAGCATTTGAAACCTTGACATGTGTGCTTTGTATCCTAATGATGATTTCAAGGGTGTTTTGAACAACCTTTTATTCAGTAAAATATTAATTTGGGATTGTACTTTGTGAAACTTTGTTTTAGTAGTTTAGGTACTTCTCCCAGGTATCCTATGCTGCAAAAGAGAAAACTGCACCTATCGCTTACAAACACAGAAAGAGGTCAGCTAAAAACAGCTGAATTTGTCTAGTTAGGACTTTGAGTTACTCCATTGAGATTTCTGACCCTGTGTGTAAGAGAATTCACGCTACCTTTTTTTTTTCTGTGATGTAATTTCATATGTTGGTATAAAAAAAAAAAGATTACTCAAATTAAGTTTTTTTGATAGTTGGCTCTTTATCGTCAGAGGATCATGACTTTGACCCGTCTGCTGAAATGCTGGTACATGATTATGATGATGAGCGAACCCTTGAGGAAGAGGAAATGATGGAAGAAAGCAAAAATTTCAGCACTGAAATTGAAGATTTAGAAAAGGTAAGAGTGGCTCGCTCTCTTGTAAATGTCCATACATGTTACAGTTTTTCTAGAGAAAAGAACTTAGACTGCTCCTTGGCTTGTATAAGTCAGTTTCCTGCAACATGCCTTTGCAGCTTGTTTAAAAAAAGAAAATCAGGTCTTGTTAGGATGTAGTAGTGCATCTTCACAAAAAGGCTGAACTTAGCTTAGATACTAGTGTTATGATAAGTTCATATTGGTGTTATATTAACTTCATACTTTTCATTTAGTAGTCCTTTCACTTTGGTAGAGGAATCACAGAGGCAAGTTTTAGAGTCCTGTCGTCTAATACCACTTCTGAGTTCATTTAGTAGTCCTTTCGTTTTGGTAGGGGAACCATGGAAGCAAATTTTAGAGTCCTGTCTTCTAATATCGCTTCTAAGTTTTATAAATTGTGTGTAAGTTGACACTGCCCATTTTGCGTACTGTTGAGTTACCAGCTAGCTGTATTTGATTCTGTTGATCAGGTTTTGCTTTTCCAATATGCAGACGAACAGTCCTGTTTTAGGTGTGATGGATCACATTCATTTGCTATGTAAATGGCAGTTCTGTGCCTTAAGTTTCATCAGTTTGGCATTTGGTGGGTGTACGAAATGACAAATGTACTCCTTAGCTTTCCTTATTCCATTTTACCATTTTTAATGACATATTTTTCCTGTGTAAACCTCTTGTTCATCTGTGGCAGTGCATTAAACATTTCAAAGTATGCTGAATGCCTGCAAACTGATGCTGCTTGCATTTCTGTTCAGTGACCTGCTTACACCACTCAGCATAACTGCAGATTTTGGTCAACAGAGTACCAAGGAAGTAATTTTAAGCATCAGATAAGAGGCTGTGTTTTTATAGTCCATGTAAAAAAGAATTTTCCAAGTATGGAGTTGACACTCTTTATACTCCTGGGTTTTTGTTTTGTTTTGTTTGTTTGTTTGTTTTTGTTTGTTTTTTTCTGTCATGCTACCTTTACAATTAGATTTTTTGCTGATTATGAACTTGCAATTATAGTAGCAAAGCAGGTTGCCAAGTCTTGTGGTTAAAATGGAGTTGTTACTCCACAAAATTATCTTGTTCCTTCTATAATGAAGAAAGAAGAGAGAGCCGCTCATCTTAAACACTTTATTACTTTAGGTCCTAATCCTGGAAAGACTTGAACACGAGTTTGCATTTACCCATTGTGAAAAGTCTTTACAGGACTAAGACCTTAGCTGACTAAAGAAAACAAGTAATTTAATCAGTATATGAGTTCAACAAGAATTTTTTTAACGATAATATAACTTTTAAAAGTATAAGTGTTGGAAAATATTTTTATTATTTTGATGGCTTGAGTCAGGTAACTAAAAAAATCTTTGCTGTTTAATTAATTGTATTAGGGTGCAAGTATAATGATGGTTGCTAAAATCACTCAATCAAAAGCTCTTGGAAAAAATAAGTTACAAATCAAGACTTAGTCTTCTATTACCTTCTCAGTGGTCATGATAAAGTATATTCTGTGGAAGATGGAAAGGAGGGCTTTGAAGTTGCTGTACTGGTTTATTTTTGCGTGGGTTTGCACACTTGCAGCTGTAACTTTGTAGGAATGAAGACTTCAAGTTTTTCTGGATTTCTCTCTTGTAGGGGGGTTGTTAGTGATTCTAGGATATCCACTGTCTTGAAACACAGGCAAATTGTCCTTTACAGTGTAAATCCAATAAGAGGAAGTTTTTTATATTTATTCTTTAGTTTCATGCAGTAAACAGTTCTATTCAGTAGCTTGGTGGGATTTCCCTTTATGCTGAGAGACATGGTTATGAATAATTTCAGTCGTGTGCCTGAAAATACTTTAAATCTCTAATCAAGGTTCATGGTTTCAGTTACGTTTGTTTGGATTTTTTATGGGTTTTGGTTTTATTTTTTTTACTTCTATTCTTCAGAGTAATGTCTTAACCTTTTAGGTCGGAACTGCTTACAAGTATTTGGCAATGTGTTGATATGTTTGTAAATCCTCTTGTATTAGGAAGGAAACATGCCGTTGGAAGATTTACTGGCATTCTATGGCTACGAATCCACGATTCCAGTTATGGCGGGTTCCAGTGCGGATAGCTCTCCAAGTGAACTTGCAGATGAACTTCCAGATATGACTCTAGATAAAGTAAGTCAGAACCGTTTTTCCATGTATTATGGTTTAAAAGCAGAAATCCAAGTGACCTTAGAATATTTTGCACTGTCTCTTCGTATTACAAATTATGTGTCTTTGTTAATATCAATGTACAGTTTTACTCTGAATTAATTCTTTTTCAAGGATATTGAGGATTTTATTCTAATTCTTGTTACCACACTTAAGAATGCATAGCAACTTAATTAGCACTGCGTTACTAAAGTGAGAAATTAGAAAGTTAACGGTTGTCCTAAAACACATCCAAAGAACTTTAAATGGGTGGGATTTTTTTTTTTAATAGAAGTGGGGGTTTTTTTATAACATTTGCAGTGTCCAAAAATAATAATTCTGGCTTATAACACACTTGCCGCATATAAAAACATTTGTGGGTAACTTGAAAATGCACTCCTGAATGCTTTAGAATGTGACTTTCAAATGCATATTGTTTGGAAAGGTCTTAACTTGAGGGAGTGACAGAAATTCTTTTATGTGGACTGACTGAATGTGTTGCATTGATGATGTAAAAACCTGAAACTTTGGGTTTAGTGATTTTGCAAGCTAACTTTGAATTCTGAGATTTTAGTCTGATTTTCTGCTATAAAGCATATGCAGTTACTAGTTTGGATTATAAAGAATGGAGGTCGTAGGTATATGTCTTTTTTTTTTTTCCCTCTGAGTATGATGTAATGGTGAACTCCGCAGAAAGTAGGGTATAATGATGGCTCTGCACATCTGATTCTCATTAGGATTCATGATTGTGTTGAGGCTACAAAAATGTAGTCGGTTTGTTGTCTAACCCAGTTTTTCCCTTTCTAACTTCTATACAAAGGGGCTCAAACACGTCTGCTAGTGGAGGAAGTGTGCTTTTTCTTTCTTAATATCCTCTTTTTTTTTCAACATACAGAAGCATTTTTCGTGCATGTTTTGGGAAGATAACATGTTGTCTGTGACCTGTAACTGTCCTCACAGTAGAAGTCTACAAAAGTGCCTGGCTGTTTTGTTTTGTTTTTTCCCAGAGTTTAAGGGGAAGCAGCATCTTAAAGCTTTAGCGTGTCTGTGATGCAAAGAGTGACAGAATTCCAAAGATTAGAGGCAGTTTCCACTGGCATTTTTCATTGGAAGCAGTTGGAAGAACATCTTATGCTTGCAGAAGTTACGTCTTGTGCATTTATTTTAATAGAAGACTAAGGGAAAATCAACCCATGTGTCCAACTATGAAATGAATGGGTGTATTTATTCTTAGATTTAGGAGGAAAAAACTATAATTTCAATTAAGGGAGTGTGGTCTGCTAAATTTACTTACAGTAAAGCATTTTAATTGATGATACTTAGAATTTGCTGTATCTAAATGCTTACCAGTCTATACTTAACAGTCAGTCTGAGGTTTTATTTTTGTATTTTAATGATACAGGAGGAAATCGCTAAAGACCTCTTGTCGGGTGATGATGAAGAAACACAGTCCTCTGCTGATGACTTGACACCATCAGTTACTTCACATGAAGCTACCGACTTCTTTCCTCGGCCGTTGAGATGTAGGAGACCTAATTTTCTAATAGTACTCAAAAAGTCTTGGCATTGTATACAGCTTCTTAGCTTAAAATATCAGAATTGCAGAGTAGTGCTGACTTTACTGGGAATTGAGAAGCAGTACTATGCAGGATGTTGTACATGACTGTTGTGTTTGGTATTACCTTGAAGACTTTTATTTGGTACTGTGGTCAATGCACAAGTAAAATTAATTTTTCTACAAATACAGTAACTTAATGTGGTATTGAGGAACACCCTTAATGGTTTTCAATGTGTTAGTGAATTACGTTAATATGTAGTGCATTCTATTAAGTCAGTGTTTCTCTTCTAAGTTATTTGCTGCTGCTTTTAAGGCAAGGACTCCTCCATGCAGCCTGTGTATGTGAACAGGGATGCAGTTTCTTTATGGTCATTTCCTTTCACACATTAAACACTTTTCCACTAGGATTTCATAGGGTGATCCGAAGTGGTTTTTATATTTGATGGGGCCTATAAACCCATGACCACCAACATTTCACTGCTCATGGAGCTATTACAGGAAAGACCTGAGAACCAATGGTTCACTTACCCGATGTGGACGAGGTAGTCCTCGTTGCTGTTGCAGCTCCTTTGTTCACTGGTGTGCTAGAGCAATGTGGAGGATTCTTGTGGTTTTAATTTGGCAAGTATCTGATGCTATTTCTGGGGGTATTTTATTCCTCTAGAGAAGTGGGATAATAAAGGGGATGTTCTGCCTCAGTCATCAACAGTGGTAGCCCCTTGTATACTGCTGATGTATGCTAAATACAAGACATTTTTACTGAAAGAGAGATACAAAAATGTTAAAAATTATGGCCTTTTTTTAATCAAGCAAAGCCCAAACTTGGCTGGCATTTAAATGCTACTTGTGAACTCTTTAGTATGAGAATGAGTGTGGCAGCTTTGTAGAAAAAATTACTAGCCCATCATTGTACAGAGGATTAAGAAACAGTTGTCGTTGTTTTCAGATGTCATGGCTTTCTATCACTTTCTCTGTTAAAACTTTTGGCTGGACATTTTAAAATCAAATTTCTGCCATTTCAGGGGGGGAGTTGTCCTTTCTGCTGTTGGCAGTTTCAGCTTTTTTTCTATGTCTGTCTATTCCTCAGACACTTAAGATAACATTAAGTTTTAAGATAAACATGTCTGCTATATAGTATAGGCTATTTTATTAAATTTGCACTAATTGGAAGAAATAATTGCCTACGATTATCCAAGCATGTTGTTGTTTCACACATTCTTGTTAGCTTTTTGCCTCTAACAACAAAAAAGAGGTAAGACTGGTGATTGTAGTAATGTCTGCAGAAGAGCTCAGTCCACGCAATCTTAGAATATTGTCTCTGATGTGGATGATTCTGTTTAGTTGTGATGAAGCTACCTTTAGTTGTGAATTGCAACCCTATCTATAAGTATGTTGTTTCTGAAGTTAGAGAATACAAAATAGCTTTAATCATATCAGAATTGTAGATTTCATTCTGCTAGGATTATACAGCTACAAAAATAGAATTACTTCAGAACCTGGTACCAAAGTGTTTCAGATTATAAAATACAAGTTATTCTATGGATCTGAATTGCTTGGAGTGCTCTGCGGGTATTTCTTTGGGGGTAGAGGGAGAAGGGTAGAGGCAGGGAAATTAAAGATGAATAAGCAGTCTGTTGCTGAGTTTTGCTTATGCCATTTTGTATATCTCTCCTGTATTTTCACTCTATGCTTAGGCAACCTTCTTTTAAATGAACGTTTTGAGTGCTTATTAAAACTCCTGATGAAAGGTTTTAGTAGGTAATAAAGACATGCCTTCAACTTTTCTTTCTTTGTGATTAACCTGAGGCTAAGTCATATCCGTGGAAATTGTTTTTCTCATACCTTTTCTGTGAGGTAGAAGCCTTTATTGAGAAAATAGATGAAGAAAAATGGTCTCATTTCCTTTTGAATCTTAGAAATAAAGTCAATTGTCTAAGCTGCAGTGATGATAAAAGTTTCAGTTCTGCAGTATACAAATACCAGTACCTTCTGCCTTCATGCTAGTTTCATAGAAATATAGGTTAATAGATTCATGGTAAGTGTCTCGCAGAATAAAAGCAAGTGCTTCTTTCAAAAGTCAGTGGTATCTTGTAGTTCTGTGCTCAAACTGAAAATTCTTCCTAGTAAAACCAATCTTCTTTGTGTCTGAAGCAAACACTACGTGTGATGGAGATAAAGAATCAGATGGTGAAGACGTAGAGGCAGACAATGGTAATTCATCTGAAGATTTGAGAAAGGTAATAATTATATCTTAAAAAAAAAAAGTTAAAAAAGCCTTTACTGTGGCAAAAAATACATTGATTTATAGTGCCTATCTAAAATAGTACCTTAATTCTGGAGTTCTCTGTCAAATGCCAGGTTAATGGCATTTTTAATGATTCCATACACAAAATAATTAATACTTCTGTCTTTTCGCTTCTGTTACATCTTCAGGAAATAATGGTTGGTTCACAGTACCAGGCTGAAATTCCACCTTATCTTGGCAAATGCACTGGTAATGAAAAGGGTAAGTTGTTCTGAATATTTTACTTCTTATTTCATGCTTATACATAGTAGTTGATGAAAAAATGTTCTTAAATGTATAAGATAAATTCAATGGCTTAAAGACTCACAGATCTTAAAGAAACCCAAACCAAATGAGCAAAACCCCAAACAATAGAAAACTGCACACACACACAAAAAGGTGCTAAAAAAAACTGGAATAACACAGTCACATAATTGTATCTCAGAAATTTGGTTTCTTCTTCGAAACTCAGTTTCGAAAAAACATTCTCGAGAAAACATTGGAGGGTGAGTTACTGTGTTAGTACTGAAGTATTATTAGAGTCCAGCAAACAGGGTTAAGAAGGGAATATTTTCATTACAGTATTGTAATCGGACTGTGAGCATGTAACTTAGTTAACATTGAAGATCTTCAAAACAGTATTTTACTTTGCTTTTTTTTTCGGGAACACAGCAGTGTGGGTTACAAAATGGATGCAGAAAACAATGCAATAAACTAAATTTCCATAGCATGAGTAGAAGGTGTAGGTACTTCTGTCTTCTAAAAAATTCGATGTTTTAAGTATTACATTATTCCAATACAAATTCATGTTAAAAAACGCAATTGTGCTAGAGTAGAAAAAAGAAGAGTTCTATTTTGCATTTTTAGAAAACTTTACTGTGAGAAAGATGGAGCACATACAGCTATGGAATTCAGAAGGAAACTAATGAAAGAAGTTGCTAATGGGTGGAACAGCTGGGAAATTACAGAACAATTTGGGGGATTTATTAATAAATGAAGGGTATTCTGTTTGTTTTCTGTAAATTTTCTGCAAGTTACTTGTGTTTGCACTGTAACATTTCATGGGGATATTATTCTAGTGTAGTATATAAAGTCTTTTCACCATTACCAGCTGCTTTTTTGAAGAGTGATGCTTTGCAGTAGCGAAGAAGAATGTTGGGTATGGATGGAGCCGGAAGTATTGGCAAGTGAACATCTCTTGTGTTGCTTAAGACCTAGGGAAGTCTCCTATTTTCTAAGATTCAAGCATGATGCTTATTGGTTGTAAGAAATGGAGGAGTAAGACTGGATTTATCTGGATAGTCTTTTTACTGTTTATACATCTTGACTTCTTCTCAGCCAAGAACTAGATAAATGCCAATAACCAGAGGATGACCAGGACAGGGTTAATCTGACAACTTTCTCTGGAATGAGCTGGTGCTAGAGAGAACCATCAAGAGTTTTCTGCTGGCATGGCCAAGAACAATGATGTAGCTGCAAAATGGGAGAGACAGAGTAGCTCCTTTTGAGATTGTCAGTCATGGACCCCAGCTAGAAGTGCTGGGCTGTCTTGATTGATAGAGGAGCTTGAAAATGAGCATAAGCAGTGTTCTGAAGAGGTTGGACCTGGCTGTAAGGGTGGAGGATTTTGTGAGAGCCTCTTCTGTACTTCATGAAGAGCCTGTGATTGCAGACAGGGGCTTACCTTTCTGCTGTGTATTCCCAGCTAGCAGAATTGTGCTAGAAGGCAGTTCTGCTCATCTATAAACCTTACACTTGTACCATGTCTGTTAAAAGTTTCCATGTTCTTAAGCTGTAAAAGAACTTTCAGAGATGTAATTTTATTCCTCACCCTGCCTTAATACTGTTTCTTGCAGTTTTATGAGAAATTAGAATCTTCATCTTTTCTACTGTAACAACTGTTGTACTTGTGTTTTTGAATTTAATAACTCTGATTTTGTATTGCCAAGAAAGTATGTGAAACATTATGTGCAATGTTAACCACATCTATTGATCAGAGTAAAGGATTTATAGTTTAATCTAGAATTGAAACATGTGCAAAGGCCAACAAAGGTTCAGGCCAACTCTGGCGTATTTCCAGAATACTGTCTTTCAAATAAGCTGTTTCAGAGGTGCATACTTGGTTTCAACATAATATGAAGGAAGACTGTACCTTCTGGTTGCTTGTCAAGTATGCAACGTACAAGTTCTTAACAGCATTCAGTTGTTGGTGAATGGAAAAACAGATTACCACATTCAGACCTAGATTTCCATTCTTTTAAGTAATTTTTTGGCAAATTCTAGTTCAAATTGACCAGTTAGCCTCTTCTTTTTTTTTTTTTTTTTTTTTTTGACACATAATGCTTGAAATACTAAAATAATGTCCTGTACTCTTTTACTATAAACTGTAGAACTATATTTTAATTTTTGAAAACAGCTGAATACAACTGTGAATGGTTTGACTCGTTTGTTTATATGAAGATGATGAATATATACACATAATTAGACTTGAATCATCTAGCTGTCAGCAAGCTGCTTTTCTGTAGACTCCTTGTCTCAGTAGTTCCATCCCTTATCCTTATGGAACCTGAATCTTTGCCATGTCACACTGTTTCTTAACTGAGGCTTTTAGGGAAAAAGTGAGCTGCTATTGAATAGTAGCATGATGATGCTTGATTTGATTACTTTTGTGTTCCTGTTCTGTATCTTCGTGAAATAGCTTTTAATGTTACAGCCTTAAAAACGTCACATCTGGTGTTAATGGGTTTCTGTTTCAACAGCCTATGAAAATGAAGACCATTTACTTTGGAAACCTGGTGTGATCTCAGAAAGTAAAGTTAAAGAATACCTTTTTGAAACGTCCTTAAGAACAGGAAATGAAAAAATGATTGGCAGAATTCCTGAAGGACTACATACACGGGACAATGAACAAGTATGTTTTATATCCTGTTCCATTTGTGACACATTGCTTTGCAATTAACACGTGTGCTCTTTCTCTGCCTTGTATTACACATGCAACAATACTCAGTTTCTTTATTTATTTTTTTTTAATTAGCTGTTATTGGGGTCAGGATCTTATTTGTAATTTTAAGCATGGAGTATTTGAATGTTGCCAGTGATGTGATCTGTGGTGTTTCTGATTGCCATGCTGCTGACAAATACAGCTCTTACAATAATTGCATATAATATTTTACTTTTTTTAATAAAACTTGTCTCAGGTTTTTGATGGCTTTGGTTGTTACTTTGAAATTTTCATCATGTATAAAGATAAATCATCTTTTTTACATTAGTTGTGATCACTGAAAAGCTTGTTTTACTGGTCTAGATTGAATATTTCCAAACTTTGACTTTTTCTAAAGACTTTTTCCATTTTGTAGGCGCTGCATGAACTTCTTAAAAGTAGCCATAATGTTAAAGAAGCAATTGAGAGGTACTGCTCAAAAGGAAAGGCATCTCAGGGTAAGAGAGAGTACCTCTGTTGTCAGAAATGTGTGTTGGGAAAAAAAAAAAAAAAAAAGAATAAAAGAAACCTAAACTAAATATAGCAAACCTTAAGTGAGAATCAGATTGATGAGCATATCCCGTTCCATGATGTCTTTAGTGCTCATTAGGTATAATCTGACTGTTAGCCAGTTGGAAGTTCCTGCTAGAGAAGTTTGTAACTTGTGTAGAAGTTGAGGATCAGCTGTTCGCCTTCCCTTCTTTCTTTCATTACTCTTGTAACAGTGGCACAGACTGAGGAGAGGGGTTGGGGGAGCAGTGAATTTGCTCTTGGGCAGTTCTTACCCACATTACAGTATCTTTCTGAGATCATAATCAATTGTAATCCAATGATATTTATGCCAAAATCAGGAGAATATAGCTAGCTGTATGTCATGGGTTCAGCAGTAGCAGTCATTTTTTCTCCTTCTTAGTGGCTGGTGCAGCACTGTGTTTCTAACTTTCA
>WYDI02039311.1:0-27638 GCA_009867235.2 Psittacus erithacus
TTACCAAAGGCCACCTGGTTGGTCAACACCAGAGGATCTGCCAACAGGGCTGGTCCAGCTCAGTCAGAATTTTTACATACTGTAGAGAGGGACAGAGTTCTTGTAGTGCACAGAAAGTATTTGCTGGAGAAGAGAGTCTGGATTATTCCTGCTTCAGGTAAAGGCAAACCCACTCGTGGGATTGGTTTTGCGCAGGGACCCAGATATGCTTGATGGGTAATGTGGGAAGATGGGGAATTCCGATGTGTACCTCAAGGGGATTTGATTTTAGAGGAAAACAGCCAATGAACTCAATTGTATGCTGTTGCCTGCTATGTAATAGTTTTATAGACCACGAACTAGATGTCTTAAGGTCACCAGTAACTGACCCTGACTTCTCATAGACCATCATCCCAATCAAGAATGAACTTTGACGAAACCAGACGAGTTCTGCAGTAAAGGAACGACCAGGATCAGCAGGCAACAATCCAATGCTGCACACAGCCTCTCCTGCTCTGAAAGACTTTTACAAGAGATGGAGTCCGACATCAGGGACTGAATGGACTCAGCAGCTTTATAGGGATTGGTCCATGCACTAAGGAATAATCTCTCTGTGTGAGTGTGAATGTATATATATATATATATACGTATATGAGATAAGAGTGATGGTATATTGAAAATGTAGGATCTGAGCATGACGTGAATGGTGTGGAATAAGGGGTGGATACTGTCCTGGTTCAGCAGTAGCAGTCATTTTTTAATCCTTCTTAGTAGCTGGTGCAGAGCTGTGTTCTTGACTTTAAGCCTGGGAACAGCGCTGATAACACCGATGTTTTTAGTTGCTGCTTAGAATGCTTACTCTGACCAAGGACTTTCTGAGTCATGCTCTGCCCTGGGAGGAGGGGAAGCCGGGAGGAAGCAGAGACAGGACACCTGATCCAAACTGATCAAAGAGGTATTCCATACCACAGCACGTCATGCCCAGGATGTAAACTGGGAGTTACCCGGAAGGGGTAGTTCACTGCTTGGTCAGCGAGTGATGAGCAGCTGTATTCTCTTCCCTTGTTATTTCCCTTATCATTATTATTATTGGTGGTAGCAGCAGTGGTTTGTGTTATGCCTTAGTTACTGGACTGTTCTTATCTCAACCCGTGGGAGTTACATTCTTTCCATTCTCCTCCCCATCTCTCTGGGAGCAGGGGGGAAAAAAGGGTGGGAGTGAGTGAGCAGGCTACATGGTTTTCTGATTTATGACTGAGCTTAAACCACGACAGCCACTTAAATGAGATCCTCAATAAAAGGCCTTTAGAAAAAGCCAGATCAGGTTCCTCTCAACAATGCTGAAACTCTTCTTGATGGCTGTTGTTTGCTGTTATGCTCTGCTCATATTAGCCATGTGCAACAGCAGCAGGATCACAGGGAAGCAGCATCATAGACACAAGATAGTTTCCATCTGGTGAGATGGCCACAAGGCTCTCAGAAAGCCCACATCAGCTATCTTCTTAATTAACCATATTTGTTTTAGTTATACTCAATATAACTAACACACAGTGTGTTTACCTCTGAACTGTTTGCCTTGCTTCCAATGCCAGCTGTGGATTTCAGATGGAGCAATGAACAACTAGCAGTAAAGATAAAAACTTGAAGAGGTGGAATAATCGCTTGAATGGAGATAGCAAGACCGTGCAGAAAGATAGGTAGATCTACAGTGCTTTAAAGCAGTAATTTAGAATTAAGTTCTCCTTTTAGCTCTGAATCCTTTGGAAGGATGTGATACAGTACACCTGTAGTTTTGAGATAGATACAGGAAAATTTTAAACTTGCTAAGTAAGAGGTTACTGACAGTTTGCAGGAGAAGCAGTAATGTCTAAGCCTCTAGAAACCTGAAAGGATGCCAATTCAATTGGATTTTGTAAAAAAAGGAAGAATTGGTAAGGCAATGAAGTGCATGACCTTAAATAAGAAACAAGAAGCATCCTCACTAAAGGCTTGCCTTTGATATATGGACACTGTATCCTAAGAATTGTTCCCTTTCAGGTCTTGAGAATTTAAGATTATTTTTATACTGCACCTTGTTGTAGCATGCAAATGATGCAGTCTTGCCTGCAATTGTATTATACAACAAAGCAAGGACCATCTGAAATAAAATGAATTCACAGGATTGAATCAGGTACTGAATCACTCATTTTTGTTTGATTTACTGAAGCTATTATGTTCTTCTTCTATATTACTAAAAAAAAATTAACTAGACAAAACATGTCTCTGAATACCATGATATGTAGGCTCACTTTAGGAAGCAATATAGATCATTCTGATTCTTAAAAACCCAATAGCAGCATTAGACTTGCATGTTAAAATGCCCCCTTCTCCTCTCAAACTTAAACACACCCATATACTGGCCTATGAAGTGGAGAGCTGTGCATTAGTTTCCCATGTAAAAAGGCTATTAGGAGGACAAGAGAAATTAATTTCAGCTGGCTACAACTGCTTTTTAAAAAACTAAAATACTTTTTATTGGAAGACTTTTAAAAACCAGTCTGCGAAGGGGGCTAATTCATTTTGTGTATGCTACAGCTCTATCTTCTTTTGGAGATAAATTATCACATTATACTCTTTGCTATCCCACTTGCAAATTAAGTTGTCATTCAACACCTCATAAAAAGGCAAGCTGCAACTATCCATAAGAACACATAATGCAGCTATTCTTTGTATAAAAAAATGTGAGTTTATATATGTATGGTTTTGTCATTTTTCCCCCTCTCTCTTCCCTCCCTACTCTTTGTACCTGACTACATATTGGCAAGATGCTTGTAATTTCTTTCCCTACTAGCTGGACACCATTAAAATCTTATTGATAGTAAATGCAATTATTTTTTCCAGAAAAGAAGTATTTTAAAAATCTATTTTCTAAGACTTCTCTTAAAAAAAAAAAATTGGACAAGAAAGTTTTGACTTGATTTATTTTTCTCAGAAGAATGTGAGTTCCAGAAGAAAAAAGAAATAAAAAAGAAAATGGCTTTTCCAAATTGGCACATGAAGAGAATTATTGAAAGCCTGTTGATGTATTTTTTTTTTACATTACCAAACCCTGATATTTCAAGTCCAAACAAAATGAGTATTATAAAATAATGATATTCTAAAATAATGCAAAATACGTAATTTTAGTGACAAACTAGTGGTATACTGTGTGGGTATTTTACACATCAACAACAGCAATGTTATGCCAATAGGCAAATGGCTCTTTTACAAGATGAAGTCTGACCACAATTTATCTGACTGTCTTAGCCTGACTACCATAGACCTTGGGATCTTTATGCAAATGATCAGAAACTTCATCCCTAACAGATGGGCAAACTGAGTGGAAGGAAACCAGGATATTTGTGATACAGCGGAAAAAGGAACTGACACCTCAGGCACTCATTTGAGTGTTATGCTCTCCAGGTGGGTTCTCTGTCTCCTGAGGAGGACTGTCCAACTAAATTCTCCATCATCTGACTTGAAAAAAATAAATCAGTCAGAGTCCGGAACATTATTCTTAGGGCCGATCACCCAATGTAGTCTTTTCTCCTGCCGAAACCCAGCACAGCTGTCTTTTTTTTATTATTATTATTTCACAATACACAAAATAAACTGACAGAGAATGTCTGCTAGTGGACTGCTCTGCAACAGCAATGAGTAAGTGCTAAAACCAACAAGTCTGCGCTGTAATATGATAGAGAAATTGTTCTGCAAGGTCTTGACTCTGACCTTATGTTACCTGTGTCAAAATAGTGTAAAAAAAGAGACAGAAGAAACCAGCCAAGTCCCCTCTAAAATTACTGCTGGCACCAGACCCACCAAGCAGAGATCATAGTATATTTCTATAAATAGAAATCAGAGGAGTTGTGGAAGATTTGCAGATCCTATAATTTTGCAGCTGTAGCTGATGACTGGCAGCTGACCATGGCTCTGGTGGCTGAGGAGCAAGAGGAATGACTCCAAGCTGCCCAAGGGAGATCTACAAGCAGGTTGCAAGGTACTTTAATCCTTGGAAACTGCCTATCTTCCAAAAGCTTTTTGTTATATCAAAATAAATGTCAGGGAATACAAACATGGCAACATTCTCCTGTTTATCAAGTGAAACCTCTAAAGAATCTCTTGAGCCTCTGTTTGCCAATTGCACAAATCATCAGCCTGCTCTTGGACATGCTTACCAGCCTTAATGGGTATTACTTGTACTAGAAAGTATCTGAAGGGTCAGGACCTGAGAGGCATTATTTGTACTGCAGTGCCTAGGGGCACTAAATAGGAAATCGAATGCAAGGCGTTGAACAAGGCACTTAAACATGTAGCAAAGAAGTTCTGGCAATCTGCAGTTTGAAGTAGACAGCAGTGAGTGTGTACCAGAGAAATAAGGAGAAGAGGGGTGAAAGGAGTGTAAAAGTGGTCTGAGGCAAAATACTAGCATTATTTTTTAAGAAATAAATACTCAAAGCAATGTCATATGGGCAATACACAAATTGGTCAAAAGCTGTTTGCAAGGCAAAATATATATGTGCTGATAATTACTCTGTGTTTTAGGTGTGGAGGTTGGGTTTCCCGGTGCAGTGACATTACAGATGTCTACAAATTGTATCTTACATCTAAGTTGTTTACAATGTGATTGCAAACAGCGAGTGTATTGTTTCAACATGGTTAATGTTTATGAGCTGCATTTCATTTTATAGGTGCACACAGATTGCCTGGAAAAGTACCAGGCCATTCCTTTTTTAAGTTAGTGATGAAGAAAGATGAAAGTCTGCGTACTCTCTTCCAGTGTAAAATCACACAAAGGGAACAAAATGACTCCAAGAAGCCTACAATTGCTTGGGTCTTAAGTTTCTATAAATTACCTTATGTCCTCCTTATGTCTGTGAGATTATCTGAGGTTCCAAAACAGGACTATTTCTTTCCCAGAAGAAAATACAGACTGGGAATCCATAAGAAATCGAGACTGCGATGCTGTAGATTCTCAGCTTAGACATGCAAAAAGTCTTTTTCCAAAGGCTTTCCTCTGGCCACCACCAGAACCATCAACAAAGTCCTGCTGGTTGCTGTGCTGCTTTTGGCTTCGTGACCCATGTGTGCACTCTGGGAAGAGGGGGCTCATGCGGTGTAACTGGGTTTAATGCTGCTTCAAGCCATATTAACTGTACTCAACATTTAGAGCATATGGTTCCAAGGTTTCCTAGTGGAAAAAATTATTCAGACCTGCTGCTCCTTACCTCTTTGTACATGCTCTGTTATGCCTCTTATTTCCTTATGACCTAAAACCCACTGGAAGATATCAGAGAAGGACGTGTGCAGGGGAGAGGTAACATCAAATCTTACACTTTTGGCTTCATTTTCCCCCCTCTTAATTAGACAAGATGTAAAGCAGACAAATGGACATGCTAAAAGTAAAGATATTAAACAATAAATACCCTCTGTGTTTCACATTAAAAAATTATGCAATCGAAAGTTATTTCAGAATGATGATTGGGGTTGTTTTGGTTATTTTTACTTGTAGGTTTTCTCCTGTCTCTGCAAACTGCCTCTCTGGAAGCGAATTATAGAAATACACAGACAAGCAACAATGTATAGGTGGAACTGGGCACTGTGTTTCTAGTTCATAGGAGAAGAAAGCAGTCACTGAATGGACTTTTCACATAAACATCCAGATCATTCAATCCCAGCAGTGGGATGTGTAATGTTAGGTGTTCTGTGCATAACTCTCCCTGAACAGTTAGAGATGCATTAGTTAAGCTGCCAACTAGATTATACATTTTTACCTGATCAGCTGTTAAGAGTGTGGCTTGCCAGCGATGGCGCAGAAAGGAGGTGTGCTGAGGAAGGAGCAGAACACCCCTGTTAAAAGCTGTGCATCTAATTTCTCATGCAGGGTTGTTTTTGCTGATTTTCCTGTTCTTCAGCACTTAATGATTTTTCTGTCATCAGTGGAGTTTTAATTGAGTGGGATTAGGGGTGGATTAAAGGATCTCATCAGAGCTCGTACTCCCTGCATTTACTTCCTGTTGAGTCCTCTCAAAAGAAGAGCTATTGACATTAGAAAACTGAAAAAATACTCAAGACAGCCGCACGGTGAGGGAGAACTCAATTGAAATGTAACCAAAGAGTTGCAAGTGTAAAGGCAAACAGGTAATAAAATCTTGGAGATCAGAGAAGGATGCGGTTTGTGTCACTTTGCCTACTCCTCAATTTCACCTGGCTGTATACAAGAGGTTTATATTGTAGCAGACACAAAAACATCGCCTCAAACCCTTCTTCAACTGCTTATGGACTTCTTTTTTTTTAACAAAATACACTTTTCAGCATATAGCTGAATCAATATTAAAAATGTTGCAAAATTCACAATGCAAAAAGCCAATGGATTTACATTTCATTTTGTATTTACATTGGATTTAGAATCAAAACTCCAGCAGGAATATAACACCTTTCTTTCTCCTTTTATGTCAGGGAGAAGTAAGATATTGAAATGATGCATTTATTTGGGTTAGTTCTCTTCTTACTTTTTTTCTTGAAAATATTTTGTCTTATCTAACCAAAAGAAAAGGGAGAGGAAATGGAGTCTCTGAAAATGAATCTATTGAGTACTTAGCCATGGGAGAAAATCCTGACCCAGCAAAGAAAAGAAAATATTCTCAGTGATTTCAGTGGGCACAGCTTCATATACTGCTTCTCACATAGAAAAAAAGCTTAGTTCTGTCCTGCTTTAATTGCCAGGAGTTACACATACAAATCCACAGCAAGATTGTAACTAGGGCATTTAGGACTAATTATACAGCTCTGGGAACAATGACCAAATCTCATCACAGACAATTCTTTATCGTTTAGACACTATGAAATCTTCTCCAGCAAAAAAAATTGCCTCTCAGGTAAGCACAGCAGGTCTCAACTCTGATATGCTGCTTAATGGGATACATGTATACAGTACATATACATATATATGCACACGCAAGTCAGAATTTACCATGAGGCTCTCTGAGGATAGAATAGTGATGTTTTCTCTTCCACATCTGTACTTGAAAGAAGCAGTGACATTTTAGTCTCTCAAAGGATGTTTTAGGTATGGTTCAAGGTATGGCACAGTTAAATCCTTCAAAGTTACAGGTATCCAAAGGGGACCAAAATACTCCAGTCGAAAAGTATTTTAGGATGGACATTCTTGTAAAATGTGCTATCTGTAAGTTTTACTTTAAGCATAATTTGGTGGGGCCATTTTCCCTCTTCCTGCAATTTTTCCCAGCTGCCTGGTGACTTGCCTACCTAAAGATGACTGAAAATATCAATACTTTGTTGGTTGTGCTCTGTTTGGTTGATTGGTTTTGTTACTATTTATTTATTTATTATTATTTATTTAATCGGATTTACCACATGACTGGGACATACCCTTTTCCAGATGAAAACTGGTCTGCAAAGGATGAAAAAATATTCTTCATTTTTACAGCATAATTTTTACTCATGCTTTCATATCATTGTGAATTTATTTTCTGCTGAACATATGTAATAATGTGAATCTGGCTGTGGGGTGTCTGTAACTCCTTACTAATCAGCACATTTGCAGTGGATGTCTGGGATTTGCTAACATCTAGTAGCCTGGCTAGTTCCACTGTGTATGTATAATAGCATTCAACCTTACAGGGCTACCAGGTGTCAGCAAATTTGAGGAAAGGCTTCTGAGAGACCAACTGTATTTGCACTACACAGCTGTTTTATGCATATGCAATAAAATAAATCCAACATCAGAGTTACCTTATAATGACACCAGACTTATGAAGATATTCATATCCAGGAAATTCCAGACAAAGTTTGGTAGACCTATACTTAGGAGACTGGGTTTCAGACAGATGCTTAGGGTGTGTGAAATAATGCTATAACAGTTCAAACTAATAATTCACATGAAGACATGTTAGAAACAAAAAGGAGTGCCAGGTCTCTATCTCTTTGGACTTGGAATTTTATAGACTTGGTCAAGTGGAGCACAGCTGCACTTATTGTTCCCAGCATTCAGAAAACATTAATGGAGAATACAGCTGCTAATATATATATCTGCTAAAAAAGAATCTCACGTGTTAATCTATATCTGATAAACAGAATATCACAGGTACATGACTATAACGCGTTTCTTAGTAATTTATGGTTGGGGGGTTTGAAAATACATGATTTTAAGCATGTAACTTGAGCCCAGGGTGTTAAAAACCAAATAGCATTGTTTAAATGATGTTAAACCATGAGAATGATGATTAGAGTAACTCAAGAGTCAAATTCAGACATCTATTATGTGCTGCTGAACTTCAGGTATAATTGAGTCTGTCTCATGTTGATGCTAAAAATAGGAATATTGTAAATGAAGTGGAAGAAAAATTATGGCACAGGATCCCATGAGCTAAAGCCTGCAGAGCATCAGTCTAGTGGTCAGATGTAATGTAACATGGCCAGTAGATTCTCCTGAAGTGCTCCTTACTGTTACAAGGCAATTACTGAAAATGGGCAGAAGAGGAGACACTTTCAACATTGTGGTGGTTTAACCCAGCTGGTGACTCAGCTCCACTTGCTCACTTATCCCTGGTGGAATGGGGGAGAGAACCAGAAGAGTAAAAGCGAGAAAACTCATGGGCTGAGATAAAGACAGTTTAACAGGTAAAGCAAAAGCCACAGACACAAGCAAAGCAAGAAAAGGAATTCATTCACCACTTCCCATCAGCAGACAGGTGTTCGGCCATCCCCAGGAAAGCAGGGCTTTATCACAGGTAACAGTTACTTGTCAAGATAAATGCCATCACTCCCAACATCCCCCCCTTCCTCCTTCTTCCCTCAGTTTTCTATGCTGAGCACAATACCATATGGTACGAAATATCTCTTGGGTCAGCTGTCCCAGCTGTGTCCCCTCCCAGCTTCTTGTGCACTCGCAGCCCTTGTTGATCGGGTGGTGTGAGGAGCAAAAAAAGCCTTGACTCTGTGTAAGCACTGCTCAGGAACAACTAAAACATCCCTGTATTATCAACACTGTTTGCAGCAGAAATCCAAAACTTGGCCCCACACTAGCTACTATGATGTAAATTAACTCTACCCCAGCCAAAAACAGCATAAGCATCTTCCACAAAAGCAGACAAATGAGAAAACTAAAATTCATTAGGTGCTTTAGAGCTCTCTGGAGCAAAGGCGATCAGCTCTAGGAGTGATTGAGAACAGTTACTGACTGTACTACCAGTCTGTTCTTTGAGAGGGGGTGTGTGTGTGTGTGTGTGTGTGTGTGTCTGGCTTTGGTTGGTTTGCTTGTTTGTTTGTTTGTTTGTTTGTTTTCCCTCAAGAGACCTGCAAGGCTGACCAGTCCATAAAGACGCTGGGAAGGAAATGTAATTATGTTAAACCACCAGCTGTTAGTCAGAAGAAGATGAGGAGAAATGTGTACACGCAGATCTCATCTTCTCCTTCATAAGGTATTTTTCCTTTAACATTTTCAATTTTCTAGTTGTATTGAAGCTTCATAGTTACAAACTCAGTCTTGGGTTTCTCATTAACTGAAACTGATAAATACTAAATTTACATTTATGTTTCAGGCAGTAAGAAGAGATCACAGAAAAGAACTGATTAACTGCATCTCCTTTTGGTTACATTTATTTTCTTATTTGCAATCATTGTTCATATTTTCTGGAAACTAATTTTCTTAAATTAACAATAGAATTGATTCCTGTCCTGAAGTAGCTATTTCAAGAACATTGGCCATTTCTAGTTATTTTACTAGCTCAGTTAAAATGCTTCTAGTTCATTTGACAGTAAGAGTTCAAGTTAAGCACGTAAAACTACCACTGTGAGCAGAAGGAAATTGCCTTCCTCTATTTCCCTGTGATACATAGAACTACATGGTTTAAAAATGTGATAGGACATTTATAGGTGAATCTGATTACTGCAAAAGTCAGATGGGGAAGAAGAGCAGTTTTCGTAACCTCAGGTAGATGCAATATTTTAATAAAATATCATAGTTTGCACAACTTGTTGAAATGCTGTAACAGACAGAGCAGCACAGTCAGAACTTTGAATAAATTAGATGATATGATTTAGATGTGTGGCAAAAAACATCAGAAACCTGTATATAAAGGGGCTTTGTGGATCAAGGCTTTGAAATAAGCTGGATTTGAAATAACAAGGTTTTATAAAGCATCCAGTCTAGAGGAGTGTACAGCTAAAATATTTCAAGGCTGAAGTTTTCCATAATAACAGAGAAAAGAAGCATTTCCTCGTTTGAAATAGATTTAATTCTGCACCCAAGGACATCAGATTGACTGAGCTTCTCCATAGATACAGGGAGTTCGAAGTGATGACATAGCTCTCAGATTTCTGATGTTTACTTTTCTCAAAGAAATTACAGGATATATGCCATCTTTGTTAGACACATTAATGAGTTTGTGACACAGAGATGGAGACAATGCTCTTTGCACTTAACAAATAGGAAGCTTTCTGTATTCAGATCCTGTGAGAAAACCAGGTCTTGACATATATTTCCTTGTTCCTTTGTAAGGAAAATACAAGAAAAGTAGGCCAGCCTGCCTAGGTTAGTATCATCTTTTGTTTGGATAACTTCAGTTGGGGAAATACAGTGAGGAAGGAGCAACATATGGTACAAAGTCATAGCCTGAATGTATGTTTTCACTAACTTCGAAAAGCTCCCAGGGAATTCATTGGCATCTATGTAAATCTAAAGTAGAAAGAGTTACTATAGTTACTAATACAATAGTTGCCAAATATAATTCTCACTATATAAAGTGCACATTCTGGGATCCTATAAGGTAGAAAGATAAAAGATCTTTAATTATGTTTGCCATGGTAATAAATGGTTGGCTTCCTTTTATATAGTTCCACTATAGACAGAGGATGTGCTTAACACTCAATGTTTTCAACAGTTCAGCATCAGCCAAGAGTATGAGTATTCTTTTTCCCTCTCCTTTTTTTAATTTAAAGGTTGGCAGTAATTTTTCGTATCAAGGTCATGATTGATATGGGTTAAATTTCACTAAAAATCTTTTTAAGCATTTTGAGTAATGTTAAAAAATATGGCATGCAATACATCAAAATATTTTTCTAGGCTTCCTGCATGAGTAAATAAACACTAGGGAAATGTGGAAGCATTCATAGTATTTTGTAACAAAGTTTCAGACTGCATGGTGCAGATTTATATGCCTCATAGCTTACACTGCAATACATATTGCATTTTATTAAAATACACTGTGGGTGGGGAATAGATGGTGATCTACTACATCTGTGCCTTTGCCCACGTCAATTTGAAATGGAGATCAATTCACTAAGAAACATATCCAAGCACGGATTATGTAGCCTGTCCACCAAGTGTCAGTTTCCAGGGGAAATACTAATAGCAAATCCTCAATCTTAGGCCAAATGTCAAGGCTCTAACGTCCAGCACTCTGAGTATGGAACATGGGATTACAGAAATATCTGCCATTGTCAGGCAAATGTTAAAGCCACTGATCTTTAGCAGTCAAGATCTGAATAGCACAGAAAATCCCTCCAAGATATAATTCCTAAAGTAAAACAAGATGAGGAACAGGTGAAGCAGCAATGTATTTTCCCAAAAGAAAAAGAAAGAGGGATGTCTGTTGTCACTCCGGTTAATAAAAAAAAAGTAGACAGGTCACTGGCAGCTGTACAGTGTTGAGCTCTCTTTTTGTTTGGTTGGGTTTGGTTTGGGTTTGGTTTGGTTTTTTTTTGTTTTGTTTTGTTTTTTTTATAGTTAGTGGCTGCCCATTCATCCTTATTATCAGGCCATTATAAAAACCTGGGGAACCGAAGACACCTGCTTTTTCTCACCATGCTTAGATGTCTCAGCAAGGTGTTTATGAGAAATGTCTAGAATCCCTGCAGTCAGTCCATCCAGAATAGCTCCGATCACTCACCTGAGGTGTCTGTCTTTCAATTTTGACATATCAAGAGCATGGGTCCCTAAGCACGGTACTGAGTTTATAGATTTGTGAATACAGCCTGTGCTGCAAGGGCAAAGAAAATAGGCTCTTGATTTGGGTGAAGTGAGACTCTGACAAGACCACAACATAGCTGAGGAAAATATTCAGAGATGCTGTAAAACTGTCACAGATCAGTATCAAGAAATGCTAAGAAATCACACCAATACAGTCTTAACTCTAATATTTTTATTTCCTTTTCAAATCCATGTTAGGTACTATCTAAGCATGAGGGATGAACTGTTTTCTGAAAGTGCTTATCCTTCTCCTAAGATGTTTGTATTACATAACTGGTTTAGATTAGACATTTTATGATTTTATACTGTTAAACTCAGATGAGATGAATCCCATATCTAATGGACATAGATAAATAGGAATAGTTAAACATTGTAAGATCCTTTCAAATGCCAAGTTGGAGGGAACCATTTTGGGAGGATATGCTTCAGTATTTCTATGTGTTCAAAATCATCTAAGTGAACTATGTCTTGGAAAGATGGATGCCATTGGGAAGGTGACAGGAAATGGCTGATAGTGTTCGAAATGCTGTATTCAGTAACATATATATCATACTCTCAGGTTCACAGTAAAGGAGCTAGATAATTAGCTGTTAGCAAGCATTTACTTTTCTTTGCAAAAATGGTAGGATAACATCTACCATAGCTGTCAAAGTTAAAACTACATAATTTCAGTATTATTCTTGCTTTGTCCAAATATTATTAATGTATTTTCATTGCTGTCTTGAAATTAATCGAACAGACCATGACTTATTCACCTTTTAACTGCTCAGTAACCAACAACTACAAGAAACTTTTCTGTATTTTCTGGCTTAAGGCACCAGTGGCCACAGAAGAAGATATACCCTTTCAGCTGAGACTTTAATTGTTCCTAAACTGAAAGAAGACCACTAGACTGCTGGCAATTTATGAACCTTTTGTCCTACTAAGATATAGCTGCGCATAAATCTTGGAAAACTATTATTTAGCTTGCTGCAGCTCTGTAAAAGAGTGTGAATAACACAATATGCACTTCTGTTGCTTTTGTAGCAATAGCACTGTTTTTTCAGTTCCTACATTTCTTAGCAATAAAGGAAGGTTTCAAGATTTTTGGTCTTAGAACCTAGGCTAGAAATAATTTTTATGATCTGCTCCATTTGCATGCTGTCTCACATCTGACAGTCCACTATAAGCAATTGAGAAACTTCTGCATAAATTACAGTAAGCCTTTTGGCAATTATTGCTATCTTTACTGATCCATGCAAAAGTATTTCTTCTCTCATTCCAGAAAGTGCAAAGCCTCTTCTTTTTAGGGAGTTGTTGACCATATTAAGGTTTTCAGCAATATAGCTGTGCAAGTAGAAGTTAACCAGGCCCCTGAGAGGCCTGGTTAATGAGAAGTTTTGCTACTTGGCAGAAGTGAATGAATTGTGGGCAAGACAGTACACATAGATTTTTACCTAGAAAAGGCAATTTTTCTTTCTATTAATTAGGGAATAGACTATAAACATAAGGTTACGTGTTATACTGGAGCACAAAAATCCATGTCCCAGAATTGTTTTGATACTGGATGTTGTGTTAAGGCACTTGCAAGGTTAGGCATCATTAATCATTTTAACAATGTTAATATAGAAGTGAAGTGAACTGATAAGGTGGGGGGCACATGTTCAGGTAAAGTTTAAGAAAATGAAGATGTGAAGTGAACAAAAAGGGGAGTATAAGGCATGTTTAAAAGGCAAACTTTTTGGTCTGCTTTCTGAAGATGGCATCTTTGGCTCCTGTTACTCATCTTGTCCTGCCAAGTTGCAGTTTTTGTGATACCAGCCTGTTAAGAGATTTTTCTTGTTTGTGTGTTTGTTTTTTTTTAGGAATGAAAAAGCTAGCTCAGGTCTTGCTTGACTTCATCTGTGTGCACCTACAAAAAGAGAGGAATAATGTTTTTCTAATAATGTCTTCAGAGGCACGAAATGAATAAAGGAGCAGATAGCTCTATCTTTATGAGACAGCTAGCAGGTTGTACCTTGATTTGTTGAAGGACTGTTCCCTCAGGATTGCCATCATGGCTGTAAGCCATGTGCTGGGCTGTAATTCAGTCAATTAAAACCATATAAATAATGTTTGAATGCTACTTAAGACCATGCTTACTGTCTGTTCTGTACCTATATGGTGCAGACCAGTAGACAATAAATACCTAATATAGCCAGTATTTACTGTGTGACAAATCTATGGGACAAAATAATCTTTAGATACTAAATAGTTTACAGTGCAGGATCCTGGCTGCTGTTCTGGAAATGTGTCTCAAAATGTGTCTTCCATTTCTGTAGCACCTGAGAGCATATCTATACAGTTTTTTGCAAATACATCTTTTAGTGTCTTCTGGATTTAAAGGTGCTACATAACTGGTCTTACCTGAGCTCACTTGCAAAGCTTGACCTCTCTCACAAACACCTCAGATTCTCAGGGCAGATCATCATCACACTGCAGCTAAGGCTCTTCAAGAATGGCCCATAGTCCAAAACCATACAACATATAAGCCCATGACCTAAGGAATGAAGAGACAGGAGGTGACTGTAGACACTTGCTAGCCTGCTCTACTGAAGATAGACATCTGTTGAAATGGTGAAGGGAGTGCATGAATTGTGAGCTTAGAGCAAGCTTTGTATTTTGGCTGTTTAATTCTTCAGAACAGCTCAGAAAGAGAATTGTCATTTTTATGCTTTGATTTAGATCATCAAAAAATCCCTAGCTTTTTTTCAGACTGAATTATTACAGTGAAAGTAAGCAACATCTGCAGAGTTTTGATAAATTCATTCAACCTTTTTTTTTTACCCCTACCACAACAGACTGAATTAAGGGCTATCTCTTAAAATAAGTGATAGATAATAACCAGGGGGCATCAATTACAGTGGTGAGACATGCCTGCTTAAGGTAAGACTTATAGAAGATAACCCTTATTTCTCTTGCTCATCAACTAGAAGTAATGAGACTTTATGCTTGTCATTCACTTAAGATTGAAAAGCCTGACCACTTTGTTCCGAAAGCTTGTTTTCACACTTCTGGGTCACTTACGAACAAAAAGAGACAACTGTATTGAGACTTCTGGCCATTGCTTTTGGTCCCTTTCAGTTCCTATCTAACACCAGAAGAGAAGTAATATCATAATTTTATTCATGTGGCATTAATGTGTGAATTGGTATAGTATTTACCCAGTGAATATACAAGGTATCTATGTGGTTGAGCATATACTGATTAAGGTTCTCATCGAAACTATACTTTTACATCATGAATCTGCTTATGCCCTGTTGAAGTCAATGTTTTATAAACACTTTCTGAAGTCTAAGTGTATGCCTGCCTGATTCTGTGCTTGAGACATCTGTTATTTTTAAAGGATATTTAAACTATTGAACTATTTTTAAAAGGATTTCTAAAGGATTTTTAAAAAGTATTTATAAAGGATAGGAAACAATAAGTGTTTAGTAAAATGCAGGAAGATACAACGAAGTGTAACAGTGTGAAGCTGTGCAGATTGAAAAGTAACCTGGACAAGCAGAACAAGTGTTTACTAAATTATTAGAAAGTTTCCTAAGGAACATAGAAAAAGTCCCATGACTGACTGTGCAGAAGAATAATCTGTAAGTAATGTGTCCCTAGAAAATGCTGATTTATCTACTATAATGTTTTTTGGATACTATTTTGAAAGTTTTTGAGTGGAGAAAGTATTAGTGAAAACCTCTGATTTGTTTGAATTGTCTCTGCTCAAAAATGAAGATGATGTTAAGAAGTGAATAAAATAAGTACGGCATGTATTTTTTTGAAACTAACCTCTACTTCTCAGTTTGGGGCACTCTATCTGGGTAATCCAAATCTTCCAGTGCATTGCTCCAGCAAACTGATGGAGATGACTGGGTTGCTAATGAGTCAAAGTCACTGGATCAGAGTGGAAGATTAGATCTAACATTGAAAACATTGGTCCTAAAATACTGGCATTCATTAGGAATCTATGAGTTATTTAATCACTAAATAACTTGAGTATCTAAAGGACAGTTAGCCTGATATGTGGGCAATCTCCTGTTTTTCTTGGAATTGGACAGCTCTGGGAATCAAAGATCAGGACTAAAGTAGGGCATATTCAGTTTCTATACAAGGGACTGAATATACTTCAAACCATACTTATTTTGGTTTATGGTTGCTTTGTTGGGTCATGTGTCACTAGTCAAGACCTTCAAAGCCTCTGGCACAAATTGCAAGTTTTAAATAAATACTCGGTAACTAACTCTGCACTTAACAAACAAAATTTCTACCGCTGCCTCAAAGGGTACAATGAACATTGTTGCAATGTAATTCCCAGTACATGCAGCTTTGCATGGGCTGTTTTCCCTCTTCTGATTTTGAAAAGAGTAGAGACCAAAAAGGCAGTGCATAATCAGAAAACCCTGGTGCTAAAAGTCCTCGCAGGTCCCCAAAGGACCTGGTAAAGTACTTCAGAGCATCAATTGTATTATATATCATCATATGAAACACTTAACTAATCCTGGGAAGTGTATTTTAAAAAGTCACAAAGTCCTAAGAACATATACTTTTCACATACAACAATTTCAAAGTGTATCAATATTATTCTGGTGACAGCATCAAAATTTACTGACAGCTAAATGGACTCAAACCAGTTTCTTTTTCACTTGGTGGGCAAATGCTTAGCAGCTGTAAATAAATTTCCTGGCCAGAACCTAATTCATCTTCTAAAGTGAATTCACAAAAAAAAAAAAAAAAAAAAAGCACTTAAAAGCTAAAAATATAATGTAAGGCAGAACTTGTTCTCAAATGTAAAAAGAAAACCCTTCTTTTTGATAATTGCTCAAGCTCTAACAAGGTCTAACCAAACTCTTGGGACAGAAGCAAGAAAGTAAATCAGTTATTTGACCAATAGGAATAAAGTGCTAAAATTAGAGTTCATCAGGAATATGATGATTATGTGTAGAGTTACATGCAGCGTACAACCAAAAAATTATTAGTAATAAACTTTATTTAGAATATTCTCCAAAAATTTATCCTATTACTCTGTGCAGCTGTAGTAATTCTATTAATACAAAAGTATTTCTGCAGCAAGGGTTACATCATTAATTAATCTGTGAGCTTCCACCTTAAATTAGCAACAGAAATGCCAGCCGGTAAGTAGCAGGTGCCTGTACGTGATTTATGTGATATCGTCATAGGGTTTGGCAAGCAATACTTAGGAAACCACAAAATGGATTAAAATACCTTAGCTTAGGCCTTCAGAAACTGTAAACTGACCTTCCCTGCACAGAGTATGGAGGGTGAGACCCAGCAGGGATTGACGCTGCCAGGGCTGTCAGCAGAAAGATGCCTTGAGTCTGCATTTCTATCACAGAGCTGACCAGAGCACACGCACGGGATACCCTGAGTCACTGCCCCCTGAGGAGAGCAGAGGGGTGCCCTGACACCCCTCAATGGGTTTATAATTCCGATTACTCTGGGTTAGAAAGGGTCGCCTACCCCTCCTCATTAGCCTTTAAAGACAACTTGATGCTTGTCTACATGGCCATGTGAGTTCCCTTGGTAGTCACTGAAGAAAAGGTGGTGTGTCTGAGGTGGAGTCTGCCCAAGTTCATTTGATTTTGTAGTCCCAGGATTATTACATAAAAAGGTACCTCTTTTTTGGACACCAGAGGTGGACATAGAACACGTATCTTTTTATTCACAGTAACAGCTAGTGTGACCTGGACATCTTTCACTGTCTGCAAAATGAACCTTGCAGCCCACTTACTAACAGTACAATATCAGTGAAAATCTCTAGTTATGATGTATTAACTTACTGGAGTGAAATTTTTTTGACATTTAAACGAACGTTTTTGCATTTTGTTGCAGCATCTGGACATTTATATTCAGTGGTCTCAGGTGGTGTTTTCGTTGTTTGTTATTTAATGCTAAGCCTAATGGAAGTATCCCATTTTTGCTCTCATATGTGCATATAAGCTTTTCTCCACTAGTCTGTGAGGTCCAAAGAAAGCCTGCTTGGATTTTTGCAGACAAGAGTGCCATTTTCTAATGCAAAGTGCAAGATTTGATGCTACTTCCCCATCTTTCCTTTTCCGTTATCTCTGTCCCTGCGCACAGTGAAGATGATAACTCACAGCACTATATAAAAACTGAAGTAACATAAGCAGCAGAAGTTTCATTCTCTCACACATCATGTACATTCTAGTGCAGGAAGTTCAGGATGGCCAACCCAAACTATTCAAAAAAATGTAAGCCAACTTCCAAGCATTATGAAATAGATGAAAAAAAAGGTGTGTGGAATGTGTGTAATCAGAAATACAAATACCTGAGCTTCAAATTATACAAAATATTTACATATATAGATTTTAATAGACATTTCATTATTGTCCATAATTTTCTTATACTCACAGATATCTAGATGTATATACATACATGTATGTATATGTGTATCTAAGATTCTGATATCTGTCTTTCAGTTTTTCAATCTTTAGGCCACAGTTACTACCACTACACCACCTAAGACTTGTAGACCTAAAAATACACTGAAGCGAATGATCAATAAATGTTTCACAATTTGCCAATGTTCAATAGCTATAGAAGTATGGAGAAAAGAGTCTTCTATGCAGAAGCAACTAGAAGTCTATAAATTTTCAAGCTGCAGAGAGTTTAAGGTATTTTTCCCCTATGTACAAAAAATTAGACAGAAAAATCAGAAACAAAAATGTAAAATTCAAAAAAATATCTCCTTTATTACTCTTATTTATCCAGCTCTGTCTTATACTGTATTAGTATGAAAAAATATTTCTTTCCCAGAGAGAAAACCCATTAATATTTGTAAAATGCTTAGATAGTGTGATGAGAAGGATCCTGTTAGTGCTTAGACAGATGTATCTGCAACATCTGGCAGCAGAATCCACAGCCCAGTCAGAGGTCTGGCCTTGATGACTCTGTTTAATTATCTCTTGACTAAGGAATGTATGTGTTCCCAATTATTTCTCATAATCCCACCGAGATCACGTCTGGGAAAAATATTGGGTAAGTGAAAACTTAGCCCAGGGAATTGATGAGATGAGGTAAATCTCAAGCTGCCCTATTCACGAATACTCAAAGTTTTAGCACATTTTTAAAAGCTTTGTCAGGAGGACATCATTAATGTTTCAGAAGTTCTCCTGATTTCTCTTTATTGCTTTTTGGTCAGTGCCCCTATAGTTTTCCAGCATAGCATTTTTTTATTATTGGAAGGAAGACAACACCTCTTGCTGCTAGGACACTTTTTTTCTTCTTTAATGAGTTGCAAAATAAAGCTGAATATAACTGCGTAGGTATCCTTAAACTTCTGTATCAAAGTAAAGTAGTGCAACAATCAATCCTAGCAGTCTTTTGGCTCTCTTGAGCATTACCTTGATCATATTTCTAAATGTTCTGCTTTACTAATAGAGCATTTGTTACTATTAACTGTAGGTAGAACATTCTACCTTAGTTAAATCTATCAAGGGGTAACATTTAGGTTCTGATACATGAGAGTCCTGAAGAAAGTTAATTACCATGACTCATTCCTTCCTAATTTCTACAGGTTTGGCAATTCTGTCTACAATGTTATTTTTCACAATCAAGCAAATATCTCTCAAGAAAATCTCACCTAATCTAACTAATGTATTTGATTCTATTGAGAAGCATCCGAACTATAGAAAGGTATTCCATAAAATACCATTGTACTGGATAGAACATATTTTTAAACCAAGAGAGAAGTAAATTTTGGCACTTGAGACACATACTTGCTCTAAGCAATGTTTTAGATAGAGTTTCATATTAAAAGTATATAAAACATGCATGGGCATGTTTTCCCTCAGTTATCTTCCATGTGATTCGTTGCAGTTTCCTTTGAGCACCTGGCATTTATTTCTAGCCCTACAAAATTTTGAAGGTAAAATGTTTTGCTGAATTTTTGTTAAAAAATGTGAACACTAAAATTGACCATTACTTTTGGCAAATGGCACCTTGCATTTTCATGGCAAACGGCCTGATCCAATGTGGCTGGCTTGACCTTTGTTCCAAGGATACTGGCTTGATGAATTTTTTTTGTAATACAATATTGATAGTGCAAAGATAATAATCCTCACTTAAATGTATTGCTTCTGTTTAGCATTTAAGCACAGAAATTTGAAAGGTTAGTGGAAGTCTTATTGGAAAACACGTTGTCTTTTAAAGAAGTAGCCTAAAATTGCATAGGTGGAGAAAGAACAATATGCTTTTGGCTAAATGAAACAAGATTGAATCATTGCTGATCGAAGCACCAGGTGAAGGCTTGACCATCCCTTTGCTACTGAGGACTAAAAGTCTTTTTTAAACACTAGGTAGAAAAGCTCAATCTTAGAGGTACTGAGATCTTGATTTGATTGAAACCAAATTCTGTAGATGTTTGAAACCAGTCACACTACCCTTGCCATTTAGAGTCCTTGTTTTCCATTGGTCATTAGCAGAAGATTTACCCACAAATGAACCTTAGTGAGACTTCAATAAGGAGTGGAGGGCTACATTTTTTCAGCTATGACTCAAAACCTAGTCATTTTACATCCTTTTACACCTGCCAGCACTTTTAAAATGTGCACTGTCATCAGAAGCTGATGAATGCATAATTCAGGAGATAAAGCTAGGATTCTATTTAGACAGATAGATTCTATTTAGACAGAAAAAACCTAATTTTAATTTGATATGGGCTGCCACCCATGGCTTCATACTATATATATTGTGCTTGAAGAACCAGCCATGTCATCAAAGGGCTTCCCCTCGTGCACAGCACCAGCAGTCAAAAATCAAGCCCTTAAAGCCTAATGCCTACAGAATGAAAAACTTCTTAATGATCTGCTAGATCAGTGACTAAAGAAATGACATAATGGCTCTTTTACTATATGGATTCAGTGAAGGCACAGGAGATCATATACCATAGTAAATCAAATCAAGAAATATTTAAATACTGTTTGGTTCATAGATCAGTGATCTGGTAAACTGTAATGGAGCTTTCTGAGTATTATGATCTGATGGAAAAAATGCAGGTTAAGTTCTGTTCATTAATTAGAAAGCAAGAACCAGACTGAAGCTGTAATGGCCTACTGTATCAAAGCCTTCATGGAGCATTTTTAATTAACTATTCATCTGCTCATTAGTTGGGATTAATGCAGAAGGATCTATTAAGATCTACTGTCTCAAAGAGTGTGTCATGCCAGGAGACTGTAAAGCCTGAAGATATATTACCCAGTCACAGTACCACATTATAGACTGACAGAAAAATTACATCCTTAAAAAATAAAGCTGGCTCTGAGTAATGCTTATGCAAGCAAATATCTTAAATCTTTTTTAAACTACTATTTTTCCCAGTTCTGTAATTAATCAGAAGAGCATAATCTAAGATTTTTTTCCCAAGTCTCCTAATACAATCATGTTTATCAGTTTCTGTAACATCATTTAAGAAATCCCAGTTATGCCATCCTGAAATAATACTTCATCGTATTTTGTCCTCATAACCCTGAAAAGTCCTAAAGTCAAATTACTCAGGGAGATGAGGTTTTTGATACAGTCACTGGGAACTTGGTCTATCAGCCTTAAGAAGAGAAGGTGAAGGAGAAACCTTATTGCTGTCTTCAGCCACCTGTATGGGAGATGTAAAGAAGATGGAGCCAGACTCTTCTTGTAGGTGTGCAACAGCAAAAGAGGCAAAAGACAAAAGCATCAACAAGGTAAATTGCAATTAAATATAACGACTTTTTTTTTTTATTATTTTTTTTTATTAGGGTCATTCAACTGCTGGATCAATGTGCTTGGAGCGGTTGAAGACTCTCCATCCTTGATGGCAGACATGGGCATGAGAAACTGCATATGGCTGGACCTGCTATGAGCAGGTGTTGGTGCTGTATGGCCTCCTGAGGCCTTTTCCAATCTCAGTTCTCCTTTGATGCCATGATTCTATAATTGGAAATCAGACAATCTCTGCCATGAAGTTTTCAAACTCTATATTAATGTAAAAAATTTCTAAAATCTTAAGCAAAGTATAAATATTTGGAAGTATTTGCAAGAGGACATTTCCCTTCTAACAACCTAAAGAAAAAGCAAAAAATTAGAAAGAGTACATGCTATTTATGCACTCTTTTTGAAGAAAGAATAAGAAATTAGGAAGAGAAGATGAAGATAGTTAAGAGAAAAGGTTGTCTCATCTCAGTATTTCACCCGTCCAGATTTATCAACCATTACAGATATAGCTGCAAACTTTGAATACACTACTCAATATTCTGCTGAATCATGCAGAAGAATACCTATCGCAATAAAGATATGCCATTACATATTTACAAATGTTCTGGCTATATTTGGAAGTGATAGATAGGTAAATAGCCCTGTAAAGCACATAATGAATGAAAGACTGATAAGTTATCTCAAACCTTTGAACATAATAAAACATGTTCTACTTTTCTCACATTGTTGTATGGCCTTACTTGCCATATTAGGAAGTAGAAAGTGCTTCTGTTTTCCTTTTTTCCCAGAAGGACACATACCAGCTTTCTCTTTCAGATCTGACTCATAATCCTTCTTAAATTGAATCTTTTCTCACATTTATATAACCCTCCTAAATCTGATAACTGATACTAGTTCAAAGTGAAGCAATCAGCTAAGAATAACTGAAAATAATTACTCAAAGAACAAAAAATAGAAATCAATAACATGACAAATCAGATTAAAATTTCTTCTGAAAAGAGCAACGGATTGTACGTTGCAAGCAATATTTTGATTTTTTTTCTTCTCACTGTGGAGATTTTTATAAAGTTCATACCATGGTTATGATTCACCTCAGACGTCAGCCTCACCTGCAGACCTCTGAGTACACATTCCTTCACATTTCTATAGACCCAATGAAATGAAAGGATTTTTTAGGAGGATTTTTATTGAGTTCTTGTGCAAGAACTGTGCCTAAAGCTTGCTATTTATGTTGTCCAGTGGGGTGTTTGACAAAAAGGAAGCCTTTGCACTTCTGCATTGTTTAGAGAGAGTGCAAATGCAAATCGGCCAAGGTGTTCCCACTGAAAGCAGCCATGTTTTATTTCTACTGAAATCAGCAGCTACTGAGGTGGGTAGCCCATAGCTGTACTCAGTGTTTCAGAGGATGCTCACACGCATTTTCAAAGTGATTAAGCATGGTGGTCAAGACTTCACAGGTTGAAGATCTTTTTGTTAGCTAAGCCATTAGTATTCAGTAATTCATGTTAACTATAGTATAATTCTTCTACACATCAGGTGAACTCTGCTGTTAGCATGTTTTAGATAAATATGACAAGTTCTAGGAATTGTAACATGGAAAGATGGTTGTGACCATATTGCTGAGCCTTATCTCTTGTTTTCTCAGATGTGTTTTCCAACCTTTGGTAAGTTTACTCATTGCACAGAGTCCCCCTTCTCCATCTTTAAAGTATTTCTCCCATTTGACATCCACTCTGTTTTGTTTTAAATATACTCAGGTTGACAGGAGCTCTCTTGCCAAGTGTGGTGATGTAGCTGGGATTTTCTGAAATGCTAAAATACAACTTCAGGAGCCTGAATCACAGTTTAAGACAAAATGACAGTGTGGAAATGACAGAGACATCAAAACTCTTCAATGACAGATACACACAATCAATGGCTTAGGTAACCTCTCTGCTTCTTGTGAGAAATACAGAATAGCCCAAGTTGTAACGGACCTTGTAAGATTATCTGCTTCACCCTTTTGTGGGAAAGGGAGCCTAGGTGATCTTATCTAGCACCCTGTCCAGTTGCATCTTGAAACTTCCAGAAACTCTGGGGAGGTTGTTCCAGTGACTGATTGTTCTTACAATAAAAAAATTCTTTCTTATGTTAAGATGGAACCTCTCCTGGTACAATTTGTACCCGTTGCCCCTTGTTGCTCCATGTTGCTCCATGTGAAAAGGGAGCCTCTGCTATTTTTTTTAAATGGCCTTGAAGTGCTTGAATACTGGGATGAGCCTTCTCTTCTACAGACACAAAGGACCTAACTTCTTCAGTCTTTCCTTGCAGGGCAGGTTCTTTAGCCCTATGATCATCCTCATGGCTCTGATGTGGTCTGGTAGGAAAGCCTGGGGACAGTGTTACAGCTGGGTCCCCATGAAGTGTGCTCCCAAGGCCAAGCCAGAGCCCCCCCAGGCACTCTGCCTGCTGGGAGTCATTGGATCAGGTAGAAACCACTCTGTTCTTGGTCAGCTTTGTTCAAAGTGCTGCCATCCCTGATAGCTAACTGCTGCTCTTGCCTTTGCTCGCCACTTACCCTTCTCAAGGGTACTGTCACTGCTTTCACAGTGTTGAATGGGTTGTTTACACTTAAAGTACTTCTCTGTACTTGTAACTGAGCTGTGGCCTTATTCTGTAGGGCTAGATGAAGCTTACATGCAAACATGGTCTACTGGGCCTTATTTATGGTAACTGCTAGACCCTGCTCTAAGGTTACCTCCATAATCTTACAGCACTCTTCATGTACAAACAGAATCAGAACTTGACCTTCTTACCCGTGCCTACCAGAACAGGGGAAATTTGGCCACCATAGAGAGCATTTCCAACACAAAGGCCTGAGGAAACATCCAAAGGGAAGTGAGGGAGCAATGTGATCAGAAGCAAAGCTGACACCCTAACATCAGAGCCAACAATAGAAGGAGGCAAAAATTTGTTTTCTCTAATGCAAGACTGTAAAATACTTATCCAGCTCTGAGCTCAGTGAAGAGGAAGAGATAGCCAAAAAACAGGCAGAACGTTTCACATAAAACGGTCTCACTACTAAGGAAGTGAGAGGCGAGAGAAATCTTTCTGAAAGGAGAGGAAAAAGCTAGACGTTTATTCTATTCATCAAAGGGAAGGAAGAAGCAAATGAATCAGAAATCAAAGATTGAATATCATTGGTCTTGCTGACAAAGCAATCAGCAATCCCCTCACAGCAAGTACAGGGGTTTGTTGAACAAAGCAAAAGAATTTAAAAGTCTTGAACAAAATAGGGTTTTTCCATTTATAAAATTAGACATAATTTTAGAACAGTGTTTGATTTAGGAGCTGTAAAGAATTTCTGCATTAAAAATATATAAATCCAAATTTTGTGATGTACAATTAATAATGACTTTGTCCAAACCCTCTCCAGCCTCCTTTTTAATTCTCTTAAGAAAGCATTAAATGAGGGCATTTTCACTTTAGTTGAAAATCAATGACACTTCAATGAAGCATGCATTTCCAAAACATTATGCAACTGAGAGGCAGTTCTGCAGCTAAGTCAAGAGGCCAGGACTTCCTAAGTAATAATGCTGGTTTAGTAGCAGAAATCTTGGAAAAAAAAAAGAAATCACAATCAACAGCTTCAAAATTTATAGGCGTCATTGTTAGCCCCCTGCATGTCTCAGGGTAAGCCCCTGTGGTTCTTCACTTCGAACTGAAATATGCAGTGCTAAATCAATACAAAGAAAGCAGAATGACATTTAAGGTTTCTTTTTTGGGGATATTTTGTGAGAACATGAGGGTTTTTTTCTTCAGCTTTTTCTTATGAATGGGAGGAAAGATAGCAAGATGGCAATGCACGGAAGAAGCAAGAATCCAGACCTTTACCTGACTATGCCTCTGGGTGACCACAGAACCAAAGCCTAGCACTTCCATCTAGTGCAAACATCATGCTCCTTTCGGTCTGTACAGATCATAATCTGTCTGTATCTTCAGCGTCTGTTTGTGCCACACCCTTAGGTGGTTTGCACCATCCTTAAGAATAGCTGAAATTGCTTTCAGCTAGGGCATTGGAAATAATGAGTAGGTGTGTACCTCTACTGAACAAAAAACAAGATCCAAAAGGAGAAGAAAAGGTAATACAAATAACAGCCAGTAACTGCTGAATACCTCACTTCCACTGTAGTCAGGAAAGACAGCAGAAACTCTGAAAACAGAAACCAGAAATTGGTGTCCCATGACACTGCAATGTGGATATTCAAATCAGTTGCCACCAGTCCTTTCCTCTTCCAGCAATTCCTTGCTGCCCACCAGCTCTATCCTATGGAAATGTATGGACTAATGTAGTTCTTCTCTTCCTATTCTTCAATTTTTGGCTGTAGTTCTGAAAAATAAAGAGAAGTCAGCTGAGACTGCATCCAGGAAGTGGTGAATTATCTAGTGGCTAAAGCTAAGTTGCTGTTAAACATCTCGTGTTATCTCAGGTACCAGTTATATAATCCCTTATCAGCAAAATTTCTGTATGAGAATGAGTGAGTGTGTATGTGCAAGTTCATGTGTTTAATAATAAGAAACTCACATTAAAAAGGCCAAAAAGGAATTTCTAATGAGAAAAGACATGCCTGCTTTTGGAGAAATAAACTGCTCCAGTGAATTACAAAGATAAAGCAGAAGAAATTATCCAATAATTTGTCTGTTGTAATTAGAGATGGGCCTGAGCTGCTAAATTCTTAGCCAGATCCAAATTATGGGGGCATCTGGAGCTGGGGTTATAGTTTTGGCTCACAGACTTTGAATCAGTCTAATGTGAAGAGCAGATAAAATCTAAGGGACTTGGTCCCCTGCCACAGCATACAAACAACTGCTATGGACTTTAAAGGCAACTACTCAAATCCTATGGCAGAAGATTAGGAGTCAATTGTTATTAGTTAGTGCAGTGTATTCAAGATATTTTCCTTTTGGTCATAACACTGAAAACTATCCTGTGTCACTGAGACAATAGTAATTAATTACTTGCCTTCTGTGGTGGGAGAGCTGACACCCACAGGTTTTTAACACTAAATTTTAACAAGACTCCTGAAGAGCTCTCATTTTTCAGTAAAATGAAGTTTCCATTCACAAAATTTATATTTTAAAACTTTTCTTTACATATCAATCACAAATGGGTGGTCACGTTCAGCAGAAGGGAGAGAAAAGTTAGTGTAAGTATAGGCAGTACTCAAAAGCTTTCTATGAAGCCTCCTAACCAGTTGGTTACACATTAAGAAGTCAAAGAACAGGACTATGGGAAATTCTTGAAGACCAAAGTATGGCATGAAAGTGGCTGGACACCTTGCGTGATGAAGACTGAACAATGTTTTTCAGGTCTAGAAGACATCAGTCTGTGTCTGACTTTGAGGGACACATACTGACCTGGCAGACCAAGAGGCATATGGGAGCATAACTCACCTCACCTCCTGGCATTAGTGCTCCATTTCAGAGGAAAGCTGAAACTCACACCCAGACCTTTTATCCATGCTCTGCGATGATGTAGCCAAAGCAAACTGCAATGCAGGCGCAGCTGTTTATGACTAAGTGTGAATTTCCGGCTAACAGATCATGAAAATTTATCAGTAGGTTCTGCTCAGTCACATCTGCAACAAGAGCTGATCAGGTACAGCGGTGCAAGCAACTGCCTCCTGGCATTTGTCATCATTACTAAGACAGCAACTAGAAGGCACAAGGGAACAGAAGATGCAGCATGTAGATAACCTGTTAAGCAAGCAAAACACAGCAGAAGTGGACATGATGGCTGTCCTGGGTTCAGCAGTAGCAGTCATTTTTCTCCTTCTTAGTAGCTGGTGCAGTTCTGTGTTTTTTTTGATGTTTGGTCTGGGAACAGCGGTGATAACACCAATGTTTTCAGTTGCTGCTCAGTAATGTTTACAATTGA
>WYDI02039311.1:47512-64935 GCA_009867235.2 Psittacus erithacus
AAAACTGATCCGGCTTACATTCCCAGTGTGGTCACCACTTCTATACTTTGGGAGGTATATAATAGAAGTGCATAGCACTAAGCTTAAACCACGACACAGGTTCAATTCAATTCAACTCCTTAGATTTCATAGAGTGATCTGATCATTGGAATCATACATAAGAGGGAAAAATACATGGAGGCAGTATTTTAAATTAGACCAATCAGCCCAGTGGGAAAAAACCAAGAAATGCATTTTCACTTTGGTTCTGAGAGTCAATACATATTCTAAATACATTTAAATGAATCTATAAGAGAAAGCATGGGTGTTCAGGCAGTTTTCAAAATATTATTTTGGAAATAATAATATAATTATTATAATGATCCATAATAAAATATAATACAAGGGAAAATGCAGAATTTCTCACATTTTATTGTTTCAAAAATGACTTGATGTAAAATTAGTAACAATTTTAACACAATGCATATTTTGTTATTCTCATAACTTTTACAGCTGCTCCCACTTAATAAAAAGTCCTTCCCAAACTGACATGCAAGTTGATACTGCCAAATTCCTCAGAATCATTTATTCTATGACACCGAAGAAATAAAAGTGTGGAGAGATGTCCGAGTACAGATTTTGTATACCAGCCCCCATGGTGCTACATAAATTGACCCACAAATTGTATGCATTCATGTATCTTCCCCTCTTTGTTCTTTGTTTATTGTATATTCTATCAATGGAGTAATCTGCTGGATGATGCTGACTTTTCCTATCAGGCTTTGAGCTAAGCAAAAGCAGTGTAAAACCATACTGCAATGCAGACACCCATTTACTTTACGTTGGTGCTAACAGAGGCTTGGTACTGTGTTAACAGTTATCCATTGACTTTGATCATCTCAAAGGACAGGAAGGACCAAGAGGATGCTCCAAAATTTGTCTTTTCCAGCATATCATGGAGACATAAACTCACATTTAAAGCTGTTTGAGACTGCATATCATAGAATCATAGAATAGTTAGGGTTGGAAAGGACCTTAAGATCATCAAGTTCCAACCCCCCTGCCATGGGCAGGGACACCTCACACTAAATCATGCCACCCAAGGCTCTGTCCAGTCTGGCCTTGAACACTGCCAGGGATGGAGCATTCACAGCTTCCCTGGTCAACCCATTCTAGTGCCTCACCAGCCTTATAGTAAAGAACTTGTTCCTTATATCTAACCTGAACTTCCCCTGTTTAAATTTGAACCTGTTATCCCTTGTCCTATCATCATAATATCAAATAATGACCTACTTCCGGGATAGTACCTCTGGATGTGATGGCAGCAGAAGTAACATGACATTAGTTGAGTAAATGGGTGTATAAAATAATAGCAATGTTTTCTATCAGGGTTTTAAAGAAGGCCCGTATGCACTTCTGTAATGCATTTTCTGCTGCAGTTTGGCAATGTTCTGTCTCTAACATTAATAGGTCCTGCTTAGATCTAACAGCCAGATGGTCTGCAGTTATGAACTACTTACTGAACCGCTCTTGAAGTTATGCCAAGATGTCTGTATGCATATATTCTTTCTGCAAGCCATTGCTATAAGGTCACCGGAAGAATAAGGTCAGAAGTGATTTGTCTCATGTTCTTGGGGGTGTGTGTTACTTTGGCCACACACAATCACTAAGCAGCACACAGAAGAGCTGGAGATAATAATTTATAACAAGCCAGTTACTAATTGAATTTTTGAATCTTTTGTTTGCGAATTGTCCATAAGCAGGCCCTGATTTTCCTGAATGCACTTGTTACTCAATTCTTTGCTGACACAGGAAACAGAAACCACGGAGATGTTGGCTGGGGCTTACCCTTCTTTCTTAAAGGCTGAGCAGAATAGCCATCAACCAGGCATTAACCATGAGGTCATGTGAAAGAAAAACTGAGCATAAAGACAAAATATGGGAAGCTGAGAAACAGAGATAACCATCATAAAAAGGCAGCCTCTTGACCTCAGCAGTATTGCCAGGTACATGCCATAACTTGATCTTTGGCATTAAACACTCTTCTGAGTAGATGTTTGCTTTGTTACTTTTTTCCTGGCTGTTTTTTTCCTGCTGCCTCAACCCTTAGTCTGCTGTAAAACCCTCCTCCATTTCTTCTTGTCACATCCTCCAACTATTAAGGTAAGTTTTGGTTACAACTCCCCTTGAAACAATGTTCAGAGCTCATTCCCAGACTTTTTTATGAGTAATCTGAAGGTAAAAATACATTCATAACTGTATTTGTTCAATCACTTTGATAAACGTTTTTCATCCACGTTATAATTTTTGCCTGTATCTGCTGCTTTTATCTGGAAATGTGCGTATGTACAGTCATGCCCTGAAGCACTTACAGTCAGAATGAATGACTTACAGTCTGGATGGAAGACAATAGGAAACATAATTTCTGTCCTTCCTTTTTGGTATGCCTGTGGTTCATCCTAAAACTTCAAGCCTTTGCCTTAAATCTGGAGCATCCTGGATGGCCTCAGGTATCTCTGAGGCCAGTTTGCTAAATACCTGCAATGGTGCCCCTGCTTCAGTGGAACGCATGCGAGAGTTCTACTCTCTGTCAGTCTCTGCCCGTTAGAGAATTGCCATAGTTACAAATTTTAAACTCACTTTCACTTTTTTTATCTCACTCATTTATTTTTTCCATATCTGAGAACAGTCAAAATTTCCACCCCATCCCCCCCCTTTTTTTTTATTTTATGTTGAGCTGGAAATTGTTTTGAGCAGCTCCATTTTCAGGGCATATTCCTGGCCTGGCATTAAACTAATGAATAGCCCATTTGTGAGAAGTGTAGGCAGGTGCAATGTGATTGCACACAAATTTGGCCAGGAATTGAAGCAAACATTCACAGAAAGTATTTTGCGGTGTTCAGTCACACTGGCTAGCCAGTAACTGGTGGGACTAAGGGTTTCTAATTAAACACAGTATCTAAGTAACTGAGGTGTACAATACACATTGCAGTTTTGTACTTAACTGTATTGCTTCCACAAGTGTGCAGAGAGGCTGTGTGCAAAGCAGCTTTACGGGTGCAATGCAGAGTAGCGCAACATGTACAAGGAGTTTCTGAAATCTCCTGCTCCTCTTCTCCACATCTTCAGCAAAAATCCCCCAAAATATGGGATAGTGTTCTGGGAGTTCTGTGTTAGTCTACCTTTTTAGAAAGGATTTAGGGGTTATAATTGGATGGTACGAATAATGCAAGTCAATGTTGTTATACTACGTAAATGAAAGAGCATCATACCAAGATACCATTTCAGAAGAGTTGAATTTTGGCCTCAGAAGAGATCTTTTCATTAGGGCTGGTTCTTAGGTTGGGGCTGGGGTTTGCACAGCAAAAGGATGGTCCCACTTCCTTACTTTCATCACAGTGAGGCTGCTTTGAAGCATTTATTGCTTCCTGGCCACTTCCATCTGATTGGTGGGAGTGAGCAGAGAAGACCAGGAAGACCAAACATGTATTGATACTCCCTCTAGCAGGTCCTTTCTAGTTCTCAGTGTGGGATCTGTGATTCCATTACAGGTATGTTGCTATTTGATGCTTGATACTAATTAAGACAAAGGGTTTCTTTTCCTTTGCCTGCCAATGAGTTTAGCACAGTAAAGAAATCTGAAAAAGGCTATTGAAGCAATGAAAATTAGTTCCTGTGCTTAGGGGAATGTGTGGTAGTAACTATAGGCAGTATACTGTAACTACCTGCACTTGCTTCTTTTATGCTTTAGAAAGAGAGCTAGGCTTATCCTCATGCCAGCTAATAATGGTCTCTGAAGGCAGAGCCAGTGGAGTGAGACATGCCGCTCCTGTGCCTCAAGTTATCTCACTGGCTTCCACTCCTGATCCCTGGGATGCAAGGGAATTTCTAGCATGAATCTCAAGCACTTCCGCAAAGCCACTGAGTCAGCTTAAATGCAGAAATTATTAAGCTTCTTAATTCAGCCACTTTATTTCTTAAGCCTGAATCTCTCCCCAGAAAGTGGGGGAGAAAACTCAAACATTTATTAGAATAGTCACTTATCTGTCTGAGTCCAGCTTCACTGTAAATAGCTTTTCTCCTTTCTCATGAATGTTTGTCCACTTTCTGGGCTCTTCATCTTTGGAAAAACTTTCCTGAAATCTGGAATTTTAGGAAAGATAAAAGAACCTGTGCAAATGAACAAAGTCTGGCTTTCTGATAAAATACATCTCTTTCATGAGCACAGGCAGGATGCTCCCACAGTTGATTTACCTTGCAGAGCTCCTGTGCCCTAACCTTGACTCTGCAAGTGTGACATTAGGTTACTCTACATCCCTTCGGCTTGCTAGGCAAAACATAATCCATGAAATACTTGGAGTATTGTCAGGAAATATGGTATTTCTGGTCTGAAACTGGTATAGATGGCATCAAAGTATTATTATTGTTAACATTAAAAAAAAATAAATGAAATTTGCACATTAAAAATATTTCTGTCACCTTCTGAGATTCTTTCCTTGAGTTTATGCTTATTTATGTAGTACTGCATATTGAACTTCCACCAGCTTTTTGCATGTGTTTTGCTGCTTAGGTCTAGTACAGTTTTTTGTTTGCCTTGCTCTTTCACTATATCTTTTACTGATTCCTTTCTTTCTTATTTGTTGCACTTACTGTTCTTCATTTAATCCTTACCTGCTTAGATAGTCATCTGACCTAGTTTTATGATATGGATTAAAGTAAATCCTATAATGTAAGCATTCTTGCCTTTCTGTATTCTTCCCTGCAATCTGTGTTTTGCTGGGATTTTCATTACTTGGGCTGGCTTTGGTTAAGGGAGCTTCTGTTTCTCTAAGACTTACCCCCTATGTTACTGGGATCATTCTGTAAGCAACTTTGTTCTCTGAGTTCTTGGATACCCATTATCTCAGTGCTTCAAAAGCAGACTTAATTCTTCAATCTCTCAAGATAACTTTGTTTTTAATTATTCAGTCAGAAACTGCCACTGAGGTGAATGAGGGGGAGGAGGGGAAAAAGTCCCTGCATATTTTAAATTGGAAATACCTGTTTGGTAAATAGTTTTCTGGTTTTGCAGTGTTAAGTGACTGGTTAAATACTTACTTTGGATGGGAAAGAAGCAATCTCTTAACATTTTGGGATTAAAAAGCCAGCAGAGATTTGTTCTGATGCTATAAATTCCACTGCCAGTTTAACAAGACTAGCAATGTGTAGGAACATTAATAAATGAAAGCAGACATGAACATCAAGGGAAGAGAAATGATTCTTCCTTCTCTTTTCCACTCCGTGCTGATTCCTCCAAATTAGAGCTGAAGGAAATCAGGAAGGGGTTGTATTAATGTCCCAGGCCTAGGAAAGGTGACAGGTTGCAAGGTGCCTCAGATCAGATTTTATCTGTGCTTTTCTTTGTTTATGAAGCTCACAGCTTACTTTTGTTAAACAGCTGATAATCAAGTACTATATAAGGTGCTGACTGCTCAGTGCTGTGGCTGATTTTCATGCCCTGTCTTGCCCCAAGACTTGCTCACTGATCCATATATTCCTATGCACCTGGATTTCATCTCCCATTTTCACACTTGCATGGTTTTTCTTTTTGGATGATACTGGCAGTTATAATTGCTATGTGACATGCAGCCTGAGAGGTCTATCCCAATGTGAAAAGTTCATATACATCGCATTTTCAGGTATGAATTTCTATTTCTGCTATGCAAGGGCATATTAGTGGGATTTAGCTATTGTTATTATAGAGCTTAAACAAAACCTTGTAGAAGGCAGTCAATAGTTTTTCATTTTAAAGGCGTCTAAAACCACATCTATATGGAAACAGCTAAAACTATAGGAACCTCTGGCAAAAGAACAACTGTGACCCATGCAGCTAAAGAGACTTTTTTTTTTCATGTCTTCAATTAACAATCAAAGACTGAAGAAAGGAGAACAGTAACTGTATTTGTCTTTATAAGCAAAGGAAACAACAAAGCCAGGAACTATTTACATAACTGGTAGAACCAGTGGCAGCTTGAAATGGGTAATGGCTAAAAAAAAAGAGCTGCTCAATAAAGCCCTGTCTGAAAGTACAGCTGTAATCAAATAACTTACCCACGGCTGTTTAAAATCTGCGGTGTTCAAAGAAAGGATTTTGCAGATTTTTTGCACCTCGTATCATATCCAAAAAGACCAACAACATCTTGCACCTTCTTCTATTTCTTCTCTAGTGGAAATCATATGCTGCCAAATATAAAAATTTGATATTTGCCTGGGTCATTAACTGGACAAATAGATACTACAGGTATGCATTGCTGTTTGTATTAACAAAACAATAATGAAATTTCAAGATTTGGTGCTTTTCTTTTGGAGACACATACCTTGGAAACCTTGAAATCTCAGCTTCTATTACAAAATTCAATATAATTCTAACTTTAGCAGTTCTAGGGTAATCCTGTAAAGTAATGGTAAAAGGAAGTTTAAAAATCTGAGTTTTATAAAATATAGAAAAGAAAGTATCCATCCTTTTTTGTTCTTGGTTTTCGTTTTTTATTCCTCCCCTCAAGAATTTCAAAAGTTGGGTTTAGTAATCCTAATTTGGGAACAACTTTGTAACTTTAATCATTACTTGTTGCCGCTTTAATTCAGAATTTGATACCTGTCTATTGATAGAGTTTAATTGCTGTACATTTTTGACAGTCAGGGGGACATTTGCAGTATAAGATGCAGGGATGTGGCTGTGTGAATCTTAGTAAAGCTAGTGCAGGTTGAATGTTTCCCATATACTGCACTGAAAATGTGTCCCCAGATGTTCTCTTGAGCATGTCTGTTCCTCTTGGACTCCCCAAAGTTGCATAGTGCATGCCTGCTTGAACTGTGATCCCTTCTGAACACTGCACCACACCTTTGTGCGGCTGCAGCACTGGCTACGCCCTTCGCCATCCAGAGACTGCTTTGCTGCTGTGCTGGTGTATATAATTGCCAGTCTCCTGGTGCTTGTGAATGGGCTATGTATACAGATGCACTGTCACAGTCAATATAGTTCTACCAGGCAAAGTGTGCCATTGTAATACAGGACAGGCGTCAGGTACAAAAACCTATCAATGCAAGATTTCTTTTATGTACACATCCACACACAGAAACAGAAGGACACTGGGCAGTATATTACTCCCAGGCAAACCCACAAGGATAAAAAAAACCCACTTTCTATCCAGGGATTTTTTTTTACTTTTTTAAAACTGAATGCATGAGATTAAAATAAACAACATGTATCCAAACTGATCAGCTCTAGTATAAAAAGAACAAATGGACAGCATCTGTATCTTTGAAGAATAAATGTAAGATCTCCTAAATTCTTTAATTTGAACCCTAGAGTTGAATTGCTGCATGGCTGTAAGCAAACCACTGTGGGATGGATTCAGCCTGTTCCCTGGCTGGCTGTGCTGGAAAGTAATCATTTAGGTGCAAGTGCAGGTAGCTGAGAACAGAGCCAGGCTGGCAAGTTCATCTTTTATCATAAGGTGAGGGTACTCTGCTGCTTGTGGAACACAGTCCCAAGGGCTTCCAGTCTTTATAGACCTAATAAATGACTGGTGTATCAGCCTTATTGCTTGCATTCTTTTTATTTCCATATATATATTTTTGATGCTTCAAATTAAAATTAATCCTATGAATAATGTGCATAAGGCACTTGAAAATAGCTGCATGTCCTAGCCTGCATTTGTATTGTCCTACTAGCTAAGGCTACAATATTATTTTATTATTCATAAAAATTCATCTCAGAGGATACCAGGAAAAGTTAGCTTTGTGGTTAAAGAAGAAAACCTTTCTATAGGAAAGCCTGGTTTTCTTCACAGACTGCTTGAATTTCCAGAGTTTTCAAGTTACAGTATTCCTGCCTGAATGCTTACTCCTTCAAAACTGATTTTCCTTGAATTAATAGGCATGCTAGTCCCAATATCACTATTATCAGCTTTTTTAATTTCAGAAAGGATATTTTCATTTCTGTTTAAAGAAAATTATTGATACCTAAACAGTTCTACTGATGCTAGAAGAGTCCCCAACCTAAAATACATGCCTAAATACTCATACAATTTTTGCTTTAGCAAATATTTTTTTACAGTCAAGCAACACTTAATCTAACTGAAGCTTACTCAGATCAATATATTTTAATTGAAAATAATGGCAGATAGCTTAAAACAATAATTTTTTCACTGAACTAAGTACTTTAAATCAACACTTTGCCAAAATTTGCTGAATCTTGTATAAAAGGTATTTTCATTCTTAGCTAAATTCATTTTATTGAAACTTATGCATATTAACAGTAATCAAAATACCGTTGTTTAGACGCTGCTGATGGCATCAGTACATTTAAAAAACTATAGGCAAACTTGCACAAAGAAGCTATGTAACACAAGGAGCTAACTTGCTGAAAGTAAAGAAAAAGAAAGGTGTGGGTTGATTCTTTCTCTCTTCTATGAACTATTCATTTGATCTTGGGTAAAGCACTTAGAGGACTAAGTCTGGACTTTCTCAGCTGACAGCCGGAGGGTAAGTGGGGCGCCTCTCTGCTCAGTTGCACTCTGTGCAGTCACCCAGTAGAGGACTTTGTGTACATTGATTATTCTGGGAGCTTGCAACCAATGTGGCCATTTCAGCAAAGTATCTCAAATTTGGCGAAACTTGTCATTAGTGGGTATTGTTGCAAAATCTGTGGTTGTAAGAGAGAATTAAACACATTGATATCTGTGGAAATCAACACACCTCTTACCTATTCATAGTTCAGGCTCTTGTATGTGGAACAAGGACAACAGCACTTCTCCAAAGCTTGTCTTCTTACACCATAAGCTCTTGGGCTGGTGGCTGTCTGCCTCTCTACTGAGAAAATATATTGTAACACAAGGCCTTGGTCACAGCTATCATACTGGCAAGCTGATTGTAAAATAGAATTGGAAGAATGGCTTAAGCAAGAAACCGATGGCATTTACCCATCTGGTACCTTGATGTTTTGAACAGGCTATACACAAGAGCAGAGACATACTACTGTGCATAGGATCTACAGCACAAAGACAAATGGGTGGGGTGGAGGCTGGCACATGGTCATCTGTTTTGGTATTCAGTTACAATTACAGCATAATTACTCTACTAATTGCATACCTAAGTTTAGTTGATGAATCTGTATACAAAATTATGGCTTATTGAAATACACTGTTTGCAATGCTTGCCTCTGTTTCCATGTGACAAATAAATTTTTATTTTCCATTCGTCTTGTGTTGATTGAACTTGCAGATATGTAAAAGATGACCATAATCCATATAGGCAAGTATGTAGGACCATTGCAAAAAATAGCAGCCAAACTGCTGCAAGATAGCACCAGTCCTGCAATCAGTTCTAAGGGAGTTCCTGGCCTTGGGTGCAGCTCTGACAGCTTCATTGAAACCTGTGCAGCTCCAAGGGCCATCCTCACTTACAGAATTGCACTATGGGATGCAGAGCCCCTGCTAAAGTTAGAAACAGCCTCCATCTTCTGCAAAGGTATTCTTCAGTTCCATTCAAAAAAAAATTCTGCAATTGCCCCAATAACTTTGCAAAACTGTTCCCTGGTCTTTTTCACATGAAGAGTGAGCAGAAGCCACTAAACCAATGTCATTTCTTAAGAAGGAGCAATGCCTTTCTTACAGTTTATAGAGAAAATATTTCTTTCTTTTCCTCTATTTAGTTTCCATCAGCTAATAACTAAGGAAAGGATTTATCCTTTAAGAAGAATCTCATGTGATGCTTTAAATAATGTAAAGCTTTGGTTTTGTTTTATAAAACCTCTTAACAAAAACCAAAACAAAACCAGTCTTTGAAGTTCTGAAGTGGCCGCCAGGACTTTCTGCCCCATGGAAAGTTAAGGTGGCAGCCACATGACATATGTCCAGGATTTTAGGAACCCTGTGATAGGTTAGAAAATCTGTCTCACTTTCAGAGAGATGCCATTGTATTCATAAGATGGTTTGTACCAAGGAAGAATCAAACTGAAAGATGCAGCCTTTACATTCTGTAATAGTTTGCTTTAATTAAAATTAGACACGTTCTTAAGCAGAACTCCATATCAGAACATACCCTTTTTAAACTTTGGGAAAACCAGATAATGCAGTGATATTTCCTGGAGGGGAGGTATCTAGATTCCTTTAAAAATAAAAAAATGATTGGACAAATGTTCAAAACTGACAACTGGAGAGCTATAGACTCAAAGTTCTTTGAAAACTAAGTAGATGGACCATTCTATTTTGTTTTCCATGTATTTATTCCCCATGATTTATGACTCCCACAGACCATGATCTGAAAATGCAGGCCAAAATACTGAAATGAAGAGCAGAGGAAGTAAACAACATTGACATTTCAGAGCAAAACCCTTTCAAGCTCAGTTATCCCTGTTGTTAAGGAAGCTACTGATGTAAGGGAAAATTTTGGAACAGAAGAGCAAACAAAAATGTACCCTCTTGGTGGAGCATGAGGCTGTTGATTCTTTTAAGAAATATATTTGATAGCTCTGTTCTTGGGCCTGCAGAGATCTGAAAGATTATTACTTGAAGAAAGAGAAGGAGAAGAAAAAAAGCACCAAAACCCAAACAACCAAAAAAACCCACTTCCAAACCATCCAAACAAATGGCAGACCAGACCAAATCTTACTCAGATTTTGTAGGGTATCACAGTTGCAGATTTTCATTTGAATGTGGTTGGCTCCTTCTCTGCATATCTGTGGCAAGCAGTGCTTCAAATCTGAGAAAACATGTCTTCTCATTCAAATACTGTGAAATAGATCAGAGTATCTGAACCAGGAGGAAGGGCAGTCTTTCACCGTCTAGCCGCTTCTGTTTTACTGGATTTCTGCACACTTTGGAGTCTTCATTTAGCCAGACCTTAGACTATATCCTTTAGATAAGTAGCAATATCCATTTGAAGAAACAAACAGGTTCCTTCACAACAACCAAGTGCTATTACCTATTTAACAACTAAGCTCTGTCACACAGAGCAGAATCCAGTTATATGTTCAATTAATTCCTCACAACTGGCTGGAACTTGCTGCCCCTCAAATACTTGTATAGTGCTTTAGAAAAGAGTGTATTTAGCAAGAAGATGAAAGGGCGGAAGAGATGACTAGTCTTTTTCTAGCTAGACTTTTTAAAGTGTTCATTTTACTGGACAATTTTATGCATTGTATATGATATGCTGTCAGTCTGAGCATGTGGGTATTTCATTCATGCACATACAGTTTGCAGTTGTGTCAGTTCTGCTTAATTACAGTGATATCATATGGATATTTGTACGAAGCCTGGAGATATAAAATATAATTTCAGAGTTTATTAATCATTACTAATAGGTTAGGAGTGCTTGGGTTTATCTGATTTTGTGGGGTTTTATGATACATTTTATTTTTAAGGCAGTCTGTAAGATATAAACTCACAACCCCGCATATAATGTATTCTATCTTGTTGGTTAGTCCTAAACAAGGGCTGAAAAGAGAAAAGTCTTGCTAGCACAGAGCATCAGCAGTTTTTATTTACACCATTCTGTGGTACAAGGTGGACCTGTGAGATGACCTATAGGAGGAAGTCAGCAGTTTTTGAGTTAGTACCAGCATATTCTTACATTTGCTTCCTTCAGCCTTCTATTCTCTTTCAAATGGATCAAGTTCCCTTTCTTCGGATCTTTAGCTTTGTCCATTAGTACATCCCCAAAGAGTATTTTGTCAAACAAAGCAAAACACTTTGAAGACGATTTTAAGTTTTTTTGAGAGTTATAGCCAATACTTCGTTCATGTGGAGTGATTATTTACTGAGCTAGCATTCCCAAAAGGCAAATCTGGGTAGATACCAGAAAAATGCTTCAGATAATTGCCAGTTGGGTTGATCTCCTGGTATTTTGTGGTATTTTATGCTGTCTTAATGGCATCACCTGAGATTGTTTTGGCACAAAAATGTTTTGAACTGTGGTCCATGATAAACTGTAAGAAAGTGATTTTCAAATTTTCGTAACAAGAAGCTTTGTAGAAATTGTTCTCATGTCCAGGTTTCTCTTCTTGACAATATAATAAATGCCTATACAAATCTCACAGCCATAAGACCATAATTATTGTAAGCCTAAATCCTACAATGAACAAGTGTTTCCATTTAATCCTTCCCACTCAATGTATTTTGAAAATTAAAAAAATTGTCTGCTGTGTGATGCTCAGAAATATATTTAGTTTATGTGCTCAGATGTTTGCTAAGAATCATGTCTTTGTTTAAATATCAGTACTGTTTAGAACCCTAGGAAGAACTCTTGGTTAATCTTCTTGATGCCTCTATTTGAAGGACACATTTTAAAGGATATTTTTTTTGGGGAGCGGTGGGATTTCTAAGATGTTGATGAGGATAACACCACACTGAAAATCTCAAGGATCCAACAACAATTTACTCACTATCATTTGAGCTGATAAATATCAACCAAGAAAATGTCAACAGTCACAACTTCAATAATTAAAAAAATGTATAATGGTGTCCATGGCATGAAAATACTGTCAGCACCTGGAATGGTCAAGAAAGCTTAAGCATATTTTGAGATCTGATGGCCAAGAAAGGCTAACTACTCTTTTGAGATGTTTTTAATAAGAACAATGCTGGAATAGCACATTAGACTATTGAGACACCAAACTGATTTTTCATTACTCCACACTCTACACGCCTCTTTTGGAACCAGTGCTGACCACACAGTTTGGTATAATTGAGAGGCTGAGCTCTATTTCCATTTGATATTTTCCCTGATGTTTCAATGGTAATATTTAGATACAATAGACTGAGATAATAATACAAAATCCACTTACACAACCATCTTTGCTATCTAAATCCATTGTACTGCTTGGGAGATAGTTAGCTAATTATTAAAACAATACCTAAAAGCAATCAATTTCCAGAAAAACTGGCAGGCCAAATTCTCATTCATACCCAGGCAGTGCCAGTGTATTGTAGTGTATGAGAGTGGATTAGAGAAAACACTGTCAAATTATTACTTTTCAATAGTGGGTAATTCATGTGTGGGTTGTAGGAAATAGCCTAACTGCTTTACCAATAACCATTACACTCCTTACCCTCTCTTTATCTTGTCCTTTAGCTGTCATTTTCAAGCACAGCATTTGCTATAGGAAGACCTAGGTATCCTTGCAAGACCTCTTTCATCTCTTTGCAGATAGGATCTGGCAAAGAAGGAGCACCACGTTATTTTAACACGAAGACAACTGCCACATTATTTCCCCTGTGGCCAATCACCCTGCAGGGAACAACTTCATCTATATTGTACCTGCTTAACATACTTCATTAACTCTGCCAATTACCAGCTACCTCAGCACCTTTTCTGTTGGCATTACTCAATTTATTCATATTGTGACCCAAGCAGTACCATTTTAGAAGCCCCCTCCCTAATGCAAGTAAAGAGATATTAATCTTAAAAATGTATATTAGGAACATTTAAAACAGATTTTCAAGATGGTTTATGGCTTGTTTTTCAGTGGTGTTCAGCACCTACTACTATTGTTGAATCTTGAATATATGGAAGAGGTCCCTCTAAAATGCAGACATATGCCTGTTAGAGGTGACTATATTTTTCTTTGACAGAGACTTACCAGGAAACTTATCACTGCCAAGTACAGCAGCTAACTTTTCTAATTTAACATACTCTTTAAAGCTAAACTTTTAAGCTAAATAAACAGACTTCAGTCACTTCATTGAGGCTTGCTAGGTTAGGAGCTAAGGAGCATATTTACCCTGGGGTCCTTCTACAGGCAAGAAAGACTTGACATTCCAAAGCAAAATTCAGCCTATCTGAACTAACCTCTACCCACTGGCTGGGTGGGACTCTGCTTCTTATTACAAAGCCTTAATTAAGTGGCTTTTCGTTAAATGTAGCACTTAGAATATCCTTGTGAAAAGCGGTATTTTTGGTTTTATGGAGACAGCTCAAGAGAGGAGAGTTTCAGGTGGCACCTATGGCCAGTAGAAAAGTGGAGTTGGATGAGAACCTGAAATTTGGGTTGGAAGTGACATTATGATTTGGTCTCTAAATCCAGGAGTAGGTACAGCATAGGAGAAAGGGGACTTGAGAGTTCAGGGCAGCAAAAGTATGAAGAGGCTCCAGAGGAAGCAGTGTAAAACTAGGAAGAGCATTTGGACGAGCTAGTACTCCTCAATGTATGCAATTGTCTACTTGATTATTAAGCTTTGCTTATGCTAATTGACTTCCGTGATTGAGCCCAGATCACAAGAGAAAGGAGCTTGGAGGGGGAACAGTGGGTACAAAGGCTCCCACTCACAAAGTGCGCAATTCACCACCATTGTTGTGAAGAAAAAATAGATTTACAGGATTGCTCCCAGGATTGCTCCCTGATTCCCTTCCTCTTTTTTTTTTTTTTTAATAATCTTTTTTTCTTTTCTTTTTTTTTTTCTTCTGCCTGTAATATGACAGACTTCTTCAAAGGAGACTTTTGAAACTAAGAAAACCTGTATTTTCACAGAAAAAAATCAAACAGTAAATGACCTAATGCCTGTTACAAAGACATCTGATTAAAGTGAATTCAACATACAGTTTAGAACAGACTAGCCTTAAATGTTCTGAAAGGGAACAGATGAACCAAGAAAATTGAAAGTCAATGGAAATCATAAATACCTCCTGATTACATGGAGTTTTCCCAGTCACTTTTCAAAAGGAGCAAGGAACATCTGATCTCTCTGCCCTGCTCTAATTAGGTTGAAAGGCAAATCCTTCAAAAAAGGAAGGCATGCTTGTGTTACCCATTGCAGCAGTGGAGTTTGTTGTGAACTTGCAGGTTTCTGCATGCTCCAACTTTCCAAATTAATGTTATTTTAACTGAATATTTTGCTGCTTCTTTTGCCCTCTTGAGTGGTTTGATTTTTTTTCTGGCTGAATCAGTATGTTTTCTCTAACTGTGGCTGCTTCATATTTCTGCAGGTATTGATCAGGGCAGTCTGTCTGATCAGTTGGAGAGCAAATGACATTGCCTGTAATCTCATGCTACGATGGTGTAAAACATTAAGTTTTAGTACTTCATTTGGCATTAAAATACCATAACTATATATTAAGAAGCAGCAGATACCTATTGCCATATGCTACATTTGTGCCTTCACTATCTTTCAAGACACCCCTGGGGGCATAACAGCATTACAAGTACGCTTGGAACACGAGTATAGCCAAAGTACCTAAAGAAGAAGGGTCTCCACAGCGAGGATCTTCTCTGCAATAAATAATCCTTTTTTTTAACAAATCCTTACTTAATACAGCTGTCTGGGCTAAGACTCCTTATACCACCAGTAGGACTTTCATTTAAAGTGAACTCTTTAATTGCAATAAAAATAAAAGGTTGTGATTCTCTGATGTGCCCATGACTTGAATTTTTCAATTAATCCAGGGGGGCAATTACACCAAACTACTTCCACTCCTGTAAAAGCTGTTTGTTCATAACCAAGTGTAGTAGTTATTTTTAGGTTTTGTTTCTTTTTTTTTCCCTCATCTTAAATAAAAATGAACAGTGTGCAAACACCAGCTGACTCCTTTTTAATCTGTCAGCACATTCTTTACATCTGTGCATAAACATTATTATCACAAACTCAGAGTGTTACCACAAACCCCTCAAAACGTACTCTCTGCAGCTTCCATTGGAATGCAGTTTTAATGCATTAATGCGAAAACAAGCATATCATTAATGTGAAAACAAGGTTTAGGAGGAAAAAGACATAGACTTTTCATTTTCACAAAAGGCTACCCAGGGATTCCTTCACTATTGTATATGCATGGGGTAAATCTTTCGTAGTTATTATTGTCTTCTGACATATAGTCAGCCTTGATAATATTTCCTATTTTCACTTAAAATATTAACTGTTGATGAAAAGTTATGGTCTGAGGGAAAAGGATACAGGACATGGCATATTTCAGAGATTTTTAAAGATTACCTCTTGGGAATGGAACCTCTAGCTGAGTATTTGTGTTTCTGTAGGAAAAAAACCACAGTCATCTTTTTCATGTTTATAGGGATGACCTTTTATACTATATAGTGCAATGCTTTGAAGCATAGTTATTTTTAATTGCTTTATATGCCTACTGAGACCATTCTGCATGTCACTTTGTTATATACAGCACCAAGTCACATATGTTTGGTCAATGAATCTTCTGGTGCCCTGATATTTATGTTAAAAGTCTGAGCAGGAGATGTAGAAACATTGTGCTCTGGGTTTTGCTGTTGGGTTTTTTTTGTTATTGTTGTTTGGTTGGTTGCTTCTTTTTACTGTCACTCAAGCTATATACCTAATGAGGTGACAGAAAGGATTAAAAATGATGTATTGTTTTGACTGCATTGGGGCTGTCTGAGATATATTTTACTATAACACAGCTCAATAAACTCAGCTTGTGGAAAGCCCTCTGCATGTGATCCATTGCTGCAGCAAGGGTCTTGGTGGAGGTTTAAAGAAGAGCGGGTGATGGGCTGGGCAGTGGGGACTGCTGTTAGCCCACCATGCTAGCAACTGTGTGTCAGCACTCCTCTGGGGATGCACAGGGCTGGCCCAGCCACAAAGCACTGCTCCTGTAAACATCTAACTAGAAGTTGTGTGGGTTGCCTAATGCACGCACATTTCTGTCCAAACACCTTGTAAAACTGTAGCTTCCAGTCCATAATGTGTTGGTGAGTGTGGCTGAACCTTCTGTGAACAGCCCCTCCAAACCTGGAGGCAGTGGAGATGTGGTGTAAACAGCCATCATGCGGATTCATGGTAGCCTCCTTGTATGCAGTAATAAACATCTTGGCATCCACATGCTCTTTTGCTGCTGCATGCCTGATACAACAATAAAATATATCAGAAGAGATTCCTCGGGACAGAATGGTTAACTACAGGTGTTAGACTGATAGCTGGTATAATTAAGAAAAAAGATCTGTCATTTCACAGACTGTGAAGAATAAATTCCAAATATCCTTGCGTAATCTTTCAAAGTGCCTTTATCTCCAGAGCCAGCGAGGGTGACCACAGAATACCCTGAACCCAATTATGTACTTTCAGATTATCATATTTTTATTTCTCAAAACACAGCGCTAATAAGAAAGATCAAAAAATGTTTGAACCAGAGTAATTTTAAATGTCAAGAACTAGTTATTCTTACAACAAGCTCCCAGGTCTTGGCAATGTAAACTGTTATCTGGTTGGTTTGATTCCTCTTGAGGAGTAGAAATGAGAAACTAGGGGATTTAAAGTGTCTTTGTACTATGGAATCAACACATGCTTTTAAGACCTGAATTTGACACTGGTTTTGAAGTGGTTTGTTTCTTCTCTTTTTTTGCTCTTTCCTTTTCTTTCTTTTCTTTTCCTTTTCTTTTCTTTTCCTTTTCTTTTCTTTTCTTTTCTTTTCTTTTCTTTTCTTTTCTTTTCTTTTCTTTTCTTTTC
>WYDI02039312.1:0-13924 GCA_009867235.2 Psittacus erithacus
CCAAAAATCAAAAACACAGCACTGCACCAGCTACTAAGAAGGAGAAAAATGACTGCTACTGCTGAACCCAGGACAGCCATAAATACGTATTCACTGACTGAGGAAAATACAACCCAGATATTCAAACATGGACTTAATAAAACATGACTCTGGGAAGTTATTTGATATTATGATGGGGAAAATTGCCTATACCAATGAAGCTGAAACCACAGTATATAACTAAATGGATAAACGAACGGAACAAGTGAAAAAAGTTCTTCACCTAACTACAAAAAGTTTAAAATCAAAAACTAGAAAGGACAACTATTTTATATTACACTTTAATGAAGAACTGATGCCTTCAAACACTTAAGAGACAGAATCTGCCCCCCTTAGTATTAGGACTCTGCAGAATATAGTGAGTAATAACTATAGACAGCACTGGAACAGACATTTCTTAGCTTCTGAAGTGAAAGGAAAAGTCACAGTGCTTGAGAAGTGGTAAGAAATGCCTGCCTCTTCCTTTAAATCTAACACAACTATGACTCATTTTACACATAAATCTGATTATTTTTCTGTACACTAAGGGCAGTTTAATCTCATTTGAAAATTAGGCATTTAAGCTAAGCTGGTTTCCAAGGTTTCCAGTCTTAATAGTTTCTCAAACATCTACCCTCATATGAGAAGTACAGTTGGAAAAGTCCCTTCTCCTCTCTTGACAACGACTAGATGACATTTAAACAGGTCTGGTGAGATAAATCCCATCCAGTTTGTATGGTTATATATTAAAAAATCAGAATTATTTCCAACATAATCTACTTTCTCTGAGTAAACCAGGCGCAGGTCAGAGACACGTCTTTGTCTCAGCTTTGTCTACCTTGAATTAAAATTCTAACTATTGTATGTCATGCATCATATTCATACAGATCAGCAAGATGAGATAAAAGCAAGGTTCCTTGACACTCTATTGTCTTTTTCCAAGTACCACCTCAAGTGAGCTAAATTCAGCTGGCTCACTCAAATGCAAAGCAGAGATTTTTTTCCAAAGTGAAGAAAATGTCTAAGTGAGCTATCCTCACGTGTCTTCTCTCCAGCTGCACTGTAGGCTATACCTACATTACTTTGACTACCTCAGTAAATTAAGCCAAAAGGCAGAATAGGAATGCAAAATGCTGTTGCTAGAGCAGTATACAACTCTAGTGAGATGTTCTTATCTGATGCTTATTCCTTCTTCTATCATGCATCACTCTGGAAGCAGCTGAAGTTACATTGAAAAGTCTAGTTATTTCAGAATAAAAATATCCAAATAGGCGCTTTCCACATAGTTACTATAGTAACTGTGAGAGTGAGAAATTAATTCTAGCTCTCTAACACGAGTCAGGAAAAAGCACTTTCCATTACGTTTGCATAACGATAAAACTGTGTTAGCTCACATAAAATAATACTTATGACAATTATTCTTTTCATGAAGTGGATTTTTATTTTTAAAAGTGATCTTGAGCAAGCAAGCAGAACCAAACTGTAAAAATACTCTGCACAGTGAGCTACTTATGTTACCAAAAACTCTGAAAACTCACTTCTAAAACCTCAGACTACAAATGCATTTTTGGCAGTACTTCTGCTTTCTTGCTCTCTTCTGAGCCTACAGATTGTAGCAAAAAAACCAAGTGTAGATGATCTGTAATTTTCTACATAGTGCCACATACATCTCGATGCATACACAAGTAAAACTTTCAAAAGATCCAAGTAAGAAAGAAATGCATCATCTTACTCTCTGGTGGCAAATATTTTGTCAGGTAAGAATTAAGAGCACTGGATTTCCCCATGTAGATTTATAATGCTTCTGCTGGGCATAGTCCTAGTAACTGTTCCACAGTCAGTGGGCTGCACATGGTGTGGTGTGTTTAGAGCAAACCTTTTGCTTTTTATTTTTCTTTCATTCTCACTTTGCTGCCTGAGTGCTTTCTCTCTAAAACAAGGAAAAGGCATCCACATGAACTGTCTGCAAACCATGCAGCTTAAATGCTTTCATCTGGGGACCTGTTATTGTTAAATTTAATAGACATAGGGGTGTTCTCTACTGAGACCTTTAATGTGTTTGGGGCCTCAGAGAGCTCTGAAGAAAAATGTAACTTATGGAGAGAAAGTCCATGGTCCACTGCAAAAAATCATGCAGCTGCTAAAGAACATCCCTCTTTTAATATTACACCATGATTTTTGTGTCCCAAAGAACCAGGGGTAACAGGACTAATTTAAACCCTTTAGTCTTCCTGTGATTATAAGATGATGTCCACTATGAATATACCTATAATTGATTGTACAGTGATATACAGGAGTATTTTCTTGTATGGAATGATGCATTTCTAACATACAGATGCAGAGTTCCTTATGTTAAGGGTACTTTTGTGGTAACAAATCATACAGGATTCAAGATTAGTGGTTCTATACTTTAAATTTCAATTTTTAAGGAAGAGTAAGATTAACCCTATTTGGATTTTTTTTTTCTAAAGATACACAGAACACTGGAAAAAAGACAGATTCCAGTTATTATTTCCCCAGAAAGCAAGCTGGTTTTGCAAGAATCTTCCTAGGTGCAGCACTGACCCTGTCATATAAAACCACACCTGAGATTTGAGTCCTGTCTTGCAGAGATATTTCAAGCAATACAGATTGAAGAGAAAGATGAATCAAACTGAAGACTGCATTCTGTGCATGTGGAACCCATACAAAAATGCCCTGAGTTAGGAAGAACATTTTTAGTAATTCAGACAGGCAGATAGCTGAGATTCTTGTTCACCTTAATGCTACCAAAGCTTTTTTCTAATCATAGGAAGTCATGCCAGAATTCATTGTCAAGCTTTATCCTTTATAATCTGGTACCTTAATATGCCCCAAATCAACCACAAAATACTGCTAAATTAAGGAGAAACTCTGTTCTTGTGACATTACCAGCCTGATTTCCAACCTAATGATGTTCAACTAAGCAGCTGGTTTTGAAAGCTCATCCATAACATATGCTTTGAGTTTTATACATTACTTTTATTCTGTAATAAACTATTCTGCTTGGAAGGAAGTACAGCAAGCCTCTACTGAATGAATCATGCTGCGCTCAGTAGTCAGACAACAGGTATTAAAATTCTTGTTCATTTAGCCAAAGAGCTAGCTTGTTTACATAGTTGAATAAAAGAGAATTTAAAAGGTTAAAACATAAAGCAACCACTAATGCAAGGAGAAAATATTAGTATGGAATGAAGAGATGTTGATCAGATGAGAGACAGAAGCAGATGGAAAGCTGATGAGGCAAAGAAATGTCAACCTGGGACTTTATCAAGACATCCAGGTGGCAAAGCAAAGTGTTAGAGCTTAGCTCCCCAAGATACTCAGAAATTCTTGAGATTTTATGCTCCCCAATTGTCCCTATGGATGAAATACTACATCAGGCAATTATTTTCTACACTTCTTTTTATCAATAGCTTGTTAGGGAGATAAAGTACAGGAATGTTTTGAGAAGCTAGATTTCTTTTAGAGTACCTTTGGTGATACTTGGGAAAACTCCACAGGAAGGAAGCTTGGTTTTGACACATTCAGAGAGTTAATCTGAGCTGTAGTTTAACAGATGTTGTGTAAATATCACAATAGTTCCATTCCAGAAGTGAAAATAAATTATAAGACTATACCTTTGATAAGTTACTAAAGTATCTTAACTGACAGACAGAAGATAAAGATGCTGGAGACCCTTTTATCTGAAAAGGGAAGGTATGACTGCAAAATCTTCTGGGTTCTAAGGAATGCCATCTTTAGAGTGAACATTTGTTCAAAATGGTGCTGTTGCAAAAATCTTTCTCTGAACTTCCACATACAGTAATTCGTCAATGCTCAACCACTTACCTTGATCTACCACAACTTGCCTCATTTGCATTTGCCCTTCCACGCCTTTACATCTGACAGACTACAACCTGCCTGCACGTACAGACCACAGAATAAGCTGTTTGGACTTCCATTTCTCCATAGTTTTATAATATGCTTTTGCCCTCACAGTGACTGGTAAGGTCACACAGGTGACAGAGACTAAGTGTGCAATAAAATTGACTACGCAAAGAGCATCAAACTCTATGCATGCAAGATGATCTTGTTCATACTGCAACAAGGGAGAAACAACTGACAGACCTCATTTAAAAGGCTATAAAGAAAAAGGAATAATTAGGAAAAAACAAGCATAAGGAAAAGCATCTAAATGTCAACTCAAAATTATTTCAGATGTGATTAAAAAAAAGAAGTACTATAGAAACTAAAGAAAGAGGAATTAAAAAAAATTAGTTGTCATATTTCTATTATCAGATTCTTAACTTACTACCTCTGGAGAAGCTATGCAAAATCCTAAATACATGTAATTCTTACACATTTTGTAAAAACTTCAATTTCTGCTGAAGTCAATGAGTGCCAAAGGTACTGAGGCACTTTATAAACTCAGAGTGTTAAAGACAGAGTGGAGCAAGACTGGAGTCAGGTCTATAAACTCTGATACCTGTTGATGGTCCTTCCTCTGTTAGACTATGTAATTATTTCTGTTTAGGTTTATTTTTAAAGTAACAGCAAGATGAAATGGGGGGAGAGTGGATTTTCGTTTCTTATTTTCCCTTTCTTCTTCTTAACTCATACTGAATTAGGGATATTTCCCTGGGAAATGGATCTCCTGGGGAATATGTATCCATTAGCAGTTTAATTGCAATGATAGCATAGTAAAAACAGATGCATCTCAGCTGTCCCTTAAGAATTCTGTTGTCTTCTGTCTTAGGAGACTAAGAAAGTACATAGAAAAAAAAATTAGGAAGTATTATAGAAAGGTGCTAGCAAAATTGCAAGCAAATGCAAAAGACATCTAACAAAAACCATGACCTCAGTGAAAGACATATTTAGAATCTGACTCAATTCTTAAACAGAATATACCTCAGTTTGCCAGTTGCCATACGTTTTAGAATCACTTCTGCAATCTACTCTGAAGCAGCATCACATTTATTTTCCTGACCCACTGTAAAAAAAGGGTTGGAGATGTTACTACCACACTTGAAATATGTTGCTGTATTCAGCTAAGATATTCAGCATTATGCTGCACATAACAAGCTTCATCCCTCATCTTACAATTAGTCATGTTGACACATTCCTATAAATTAGACCTAGCAGTCATTTTCAGATGAGACATTTTGCCTGCAGAAGAAATCCTTCAACTTTGCAGTAAGCATTGAAAATCAGGCATTTACTACAACAGAAAGCAATTTCTGTTATGGAAAAGAGAAAGGCATCTTTTGTATACACCAAAAGAAGAATTAAATGTGAATCAAATTTATAGTGGCAACAACAAAGACACTATTTTCTTCAAGTGAAGAAATGTATCACATAGCCTAACACTTCTTCTGGGCTAATTGTTCAAGTTCGCCGTATCATAGTATAATCACCTTAAAACAAAGCAAAACAAATTCCTTTAATGAATATGCCCCAGATTCTCCAAGGGCATAATAGAGCTTTGTTACATTTAATGCAAGAGCCATAGAGGGTATTTCAGATACACAGGTGGTATCACTGAGCCAGAGAAAGAACAAGAAAGAGTAATACTTCTTCTTCTGTACAAGTCTTTTTTGACTGATGGATTTCTGATGAATTTCATTTCATTGTCATTAAATATGAAATACTGTCCTAGGTACTTATTTTTAACTGCCTCGTAGTTAATTTTACAGTTTTGAGCTGAAGACCTGAAGCTCTTCCATGCAGTATGTAACTACAGATAACTAATCTGTCCAGTTAATTATTCTTCTTTTAAACACTGATAAATACAAGTTTAAGAAAGCATTGCTGGCACCTCTTTAAGCAAATACTTTCCATATTTATATATTTATACACCAAATCTGACAAAAATTGCAAATTACTACAGAACACTGTATAATATTAGTTATAACAGGTCCATAGAGAAAATGCAATTCCTACAATGTGAAAACATTAAAGAATTTCACAGTCACGCATCTGAAGACTTTGGATTCGTACACGTCAATGCACAGTTTTCACTGCTTTACTCGTATGGCCTGCCACAGAAAACAGTTACATTTGTCAGTAATGCAGAGCTGTTTTATTCATATTCCACAGTGGATTCCAGCAGGTCCCTTTTGCCAAAGGCTGTCTTACTTCAAATTGCACCCACCTCATATAAATCTTCTAAAAGACTCTAGAGCTTTACTCTAGCAACTGGTGATGATGACAGGTTCACTATTAACAGCTTGCTTTATTCTGTCCTCACCTTGTGGTTTCCTCTGAGAGCTCCTCAGAAATCACTGCAGAAATATTTTCATCAGCATGAAGAATTTCACATGCATTATGAAAAGATGATAGTAGCACAGCACTGACAATTTGAGACATCATCCAACTTCAGGTTACAGTTAATTTGCATTGCAATTTGTTTTAGGACATTGAAGACAGCTACGTATTCAGGTTTCATTGGAGTGCCACCTGGTTTTAAATTTTGTTGTAAAACTTGCAAATACCTGTTATTAACTTTCAATCTTTTGTTCTCACTATTACATTCAATTCCAGAATAATGAATTCTACTCCACAGACAGCCCTGCTAGCCAGTTTTATAAGTCTATCAACATGCCCAAGTGCATTTAAACAGCCTGGAGTGTGACAAACTAAATAAAATGATCAAAGAACTTCAAAGTGTCACAGCACCTCACAAGGCAGATCTGTGCAAAGGTATCAATTTTTACCTTGCAAATATTTTCAAGTAAAAAAGATATTACCATGAATTTGTCAAAAGGCAAGAAAATGTCACTTCTCCCAGTAAAGAAAATTTTTCATGATGACAGCAGTAAAAATATAGTGTGGTATATGTGCTCTGAGCTCTGCATATCTTATAAAAATGAATGAGATCATTTTAGTAAAATAATTACGGAAATAACATGATTTTTACTGAGGAGTGTATTTTTTCTTTTATCACAAACACTTTCTGAACACACAAAGTACTGTATTTAATTAGGCTACTATAACTTCAAAATAACAATACTGAATATTAAGTCTTGATGAGTTAAAGCCTCACAACAAAACCAGCAAAAGGTACAGATTTCTCCTTCCAGAGGTTACAGTGCTAGTGTATCCAGGACTTCACTTTCTGAAGAACAAGGCATTATTCGTAACAACAAATAGCCAAACAGCTGTCTGACATAGTCGGATATCAGCTTCAAAAATGGCTGTAGAGGGGGTGCTATATTTTGCCTCATCCCGGTATCTAAAGCTTATGGCTTTTATGGGTTTTGTATATGCATTTTTATTCCTAGAAAAAAGAAGTTTATCATCCTGGACCTGGTTAACAAAAAAAACCTCACTGTATTTCTAAGCTGGCATCCATATATGCAGTACATAGATATATGCACTGCATATAAATTCCTTCTCAGTTTATTTTTCTCCTCTTTCAGAAAGGCAAATCTGACTGCTTCAGAAAGAAAACAAAAATTCAGCACCCTTATTTTATTGTTTAAATACAGAGTTTACAACTGTGAACCTACTAAGGATAAGCCTATTCTGAAAGTATTCTGAGAGTGTAGAGTTTTGATTGTGAATCACAATATGATTAGTTTTTCTTTCAAAAGGAAACTAATAGGTAATGAGAATATGATGCCTGTATCAATTTGTATACAGAGGTATATACATTACAGAGAAGTACTGCAGCACAGAAATGTGAATGTATACATGGCCACAATGACACACAGAGTTATTTATGGTTTTTTATACCTATTTATTTGGGTTTTTCTAATGTAACTAAAGAGAAATATATCTGGCATGACCATGGGGCACGATTAAACTATTTGATTATTATTCAACATGTTTATTATGGTGATGCTGAAATAGCAGCCACTGTTACTGTGTAGGTAATTTCTTCCTAAACTATTTGCAGTCTCAAGAGAAAAGACTGACACCATGTAGGGAAATGGAACAGCAGCCACAGCAGAGGGAACACTGGGTTTGTACACATGACATGATTCATTTCAACTTGTGGTTTGAGTTAGGGGGATATTAGGCTACTGGAAAGATAAATTAGCCAAATGAGGGTGAAAAGACATGGGGCAAAGGAAATTAAAATAAAGAGAGAATCTAAAAATCATTGAGCATAAGGAAGGATTGCAACAACTAGCAGTGTCGAAGCCCAGTTGAAAGAACAGCATTCTCTGAAAAGTTGCATTTGTATTCCCAGTCCCCTGACACGTTTTCTTTTTCTCTATACCCACAGTCAAGTTTCCATAAAAATGAAATCTGGCTACACTGAACAGGAACCAATAGTGTTCTGTTTGGAAAGTACTATCTGCTCTTATTTTTATTTTCATTTCTGATGGATGTTTCTCTTTTCTGCGAAGTCTCTTAACTTGCTTCTTCCTGAAGTCTTCCTCAGGGACACATGATGAGCAAGAGGCTGGGAACAGCAAAGAGACATGGCTGTGAGTCTTGCCACAAGCTGGCACCTGGCTCACCTAGCATGGTGCTAATGAAGCTACCTGCCTGGCTTACAGCTGTGTAACAAAACCTGTGTAGGAAGGCTTTGCAGCTATCCTGTAAGCCAGCATCCTTGACCCAGCTGGAATAAATCACTATGGCACACCACTGTGTCATTTTTGTCTGTACTCACCTTTACAGAGTATGCAAAAGGGGGTTACTGCTGCAGAAGTCAGTGTTTACAGGGTTTTGGGAAGACAGTTTGCCATAGCTGGGTCCAGCAGGATGTCCCAGGGCAGGGAGGTAGGTATCATTTTGTACTGTTTGCCTGTGTGTATTTTCACTTGTAAACAGTCTAATATATTGTAACATTTTTACACACCATCTTTATAACAGAAGTTCTTACACTGGAAGAAATCATGAAAAATTAGTTCAGCGATGGATAAAAAAAAAAATGATTTAAACCTTAAAGCCAAAAAGCCAAATCAGGGCATATGCAGTTTTGTGCTTAATTCAGTGATTAGGTGATCCACTGCAGAGCATTATCTACCCTCTTCCTAATACAGCTAAAGGAGTTGTCCCTCTTCCCTCCTCCCTTCTCACCAACTTCAATTCATGACCTCAAAGTAAATAAATTTAAAGCAAACAAATCATTAAAATATAGAAATAAAGTATAACATACAAACAACTTCAGAGGTAATGTATCTCCTTCAACAAGACTCATATCAAAACCCTTAAGTATACATTACTATTGATACAACCTAGAAAATAGGTCACTCTAATGTTACATACATTTGTGACATGCAATCTTTTAGCAACACAGTTTCTATTCTGGGCAAGTAATACTATTTGTACTAATTGGTAATCATCCTCTGCTTTATTGTTCTTGGTTTTGTACTGATCCCTCTCCTTTTTCTCTTTTCCCTTTTTTATTTATTTTAATTTGAGCTTAGTTTTACCTCTCCTAGTTCACTGTGCATTTAAAGGAAATTGTTTTAAAAGCTTTGTAAGGTACACTTCACAAATAGAAACATTTAACACTTTAACTAGAGATGTACCTTTTACTGGGTATCTAGTGCAGAAAAACTAAACCTGTGACTCTTAAAAATGTCTGAATGACTCATCCTGCCCCGAGTATCGGAGCCACCAGTGCAGAAACCTAACACAGAAAGCCCAGCACTTACTTCTTAAGTCCTTAGCCTTTTGAAAATACCAGGATCTACAGTATTTGATGTCCAATGATTTTTGTACGTTCTTTATCACTATTTTGTTTTAAAACCACTCTGCCTTTACATGTATGTGTGTGTTACAGATGTGCGTAAATTTCCGGATCCCTGAAGGAAGTATTTCTAGGCTGCTGTTACATGCAGATACACTGTTCTCTGAGAGTCCACAAGCGGAGTAACTGGGCGCGTACTCACTGAGGGAATGTTACCTGCATCAAAGAGCAGCATTTTTTTTTTTCCCTTTCCATTTTCCATTTAAAAAGTCAAACATGGATAAAAAAAGATGTAAAGTTTCTGGCAGACTGGAAAGAACACAGAGACCAGTCCTTTCAGCCACAGAGGTAAGCAGAACAAATTCGTATGATATTTCAATTTGGATGTGCATTGTGAGCTATTTCTACACTGACAGAGATCTACTGTCAACATCAGTTGATGCACTACTGACATCATCTCAGAATTTCATCTGTTATCCCTTGGGAAGAGTGACTCAGTCTCTAAGTTTATTCCAGACTGATTTTTATTACATGAAAACAGTCACCAAGTAACATAAATATTAAAAAAAAGAAAAAAAAATTAAAAAATCATTACTCTATATGGCGGATTTGTTGGCTAATTCATTGACAAGAAGCAAGCATTAAGTAAAGATTCTTTTGAATATACATATCTCTACCAGGAATTCCCACACTGTAATAAAAGAAATCACTTTTAAAGAATTTTTCTTCTTTATGTCTTTCTAGTCTTTGCCCTCCCTTTTATCACACTAAGCCTCCCTCGTTCTCAATCTCACCAGTCCTCCTTTGTATCAATCTCTGTTCAACTTCTGATTTTCTCCTCTGTACTCCTCAAGCTTTACAAACATGCTTCCCCCAAATCACCTTCCATTTCAGAAGCTCTTCAGCTCCAGAAGAGGTGATGATGTGTTATAACTGTAAGAGTGCTATTTTGCCTCTAAACACAGCAGTCCTAGGGTAATTGCCAGAATTATAGTGGCTCTCAAGTTGAGTTTACAAAATCAAGCTGGTTTCAAAGCAGCATTTCCTGCTCCATAATTTCATCTAATCCCCACAGCTACTGACATAAACTAATTGTGCGTACACATGTGATCCCATTACAAATGGTGCAATCCAGATGGTGCCAATCTGGGACTGCAAACAGAGTTCAGCGCTGTGAAATGCATGCCAGGCTTACCTGCTGCATTTACATATCTATTTCAGCTTTTTACCATAGACATTCCCTATTCATCTGGTTGGGCAACACAGTAAAGCCATGTAGTCCTAAATCCCCATGGGAAATACTGTCCAAAAAATGCCCCAAGGGACCCTGACAACACACCAATACCTGAAAAGTGCATTAGATTTTGCTTTAAGTCATTCTATCCTTACTGTTATCATCATCATTATCACCACCACTATTTATTATTAATTCAGCAGTCCTTCAGAATTCCTGTGATGAGCAATAACCCAGCTGCCATGGAACCTGAAATCACAGGTAGAAAAGGCCAGTTCATATGTGAAAGAACATTCAGTATGTTCTTATCGGAGTCCAAATACAATGTGCAAATTAACCACTCATGTGGCTTGTGCTTTTTTCCATGTCTATCACCTCATAAACTAAATACTAACCTAAAACTTATATATCTACACACTCCATACTAATGGAAATATCTGTATTTTTACAGTCATACTGTGGAGGATGCATAGCAAATATTAATTAGTAATATAAAGAAACAGTGTTCCCAGAGTGCCACAGAGCACAGACTCATAAAACATACTATGTCTTCAGGATATATTAAAAGCCATTTACTTTGAGACTCTTCTCACTTTTTTACTCCATTGATTCTTCAGCTACCCTGATCTACACCAGCTCCAGTTAGAGAAAAAAATCAAGCCTACTTTTGGCAAGTACTTAGTCAGTTTAGCATTCACTTTCTATCTACATTCATGCAAGTAAAACTTACTTTTCAGAGCAAGTTCAAAGTCAAATGAAAGGCCACAAGTCTAGCTGATGTCAATTCAATTTAGAATTCAACTGAATATTCACCAGCTCTTTTTTCTTTTTTTCCTGATATTTATTCAGCTTTAACAAACATTACACACAAAGCAAACAGCTGATACGAATAGTCTGAATTTGTGGAGATCTGAAGAGTCTGATCATTCCAAGGTGCAAATCAGCTTGGTGACTCTGTTGAAGCCACTGGTCAGACACTGAGGGACAAAAGTACTCAGTGTTTCTTACACCTGATTCTTTCCATGTATTAACATGGAAATATATAAGCACAGATGATTTCATGATTGTTATTATTGCCCTTCATATTATTAAACAGTTCAAAATTACTGTATTCAATTTGAATTGCTTCTCACAAAATCACTAGCAGAAATCCATTCTGAACATGCAAGAGGCACTTCAGTATTTCATGAAGTGTTAAATTGGCAAAACAACAACACGAGTTCATTACTGCGGATTCTTTCCAGATGGAACCATAAATGTACTGTACTTTACTGAGCACCCATGGTATAAAGCAACTAAGTTGAATATTATGACCACTTTTTGAGGAATAATGTTTCACATAGTGATCATTTACTTTTGCAGGGGAGAAACTCATTTTAAAAAGAGAGTGTAGAAAGGAAGATTCCAGAGTCTCTCTGATTTCTTATCTCCTTCTTTCTAATCTCTGAAAATCCAGGCAAGCAGTTGCTGAAGCCTTTGTCTAGTTTTCAGCTCCAAAGCTGACCTACATAACACTAGTACATAATACAGAAAGGCTGGGCCAGAAGCTCTTCTCAACATACCTGAGCTGATACTGACGGCCATGTAAAGGGACTGCAGCAGACAGCAACATCAAAACCACACTCTGGCATATAGCAACCTCTAAATGGATTGCAATTTCCAAATCTTGCCATACCAAAGGAAGAGAATCCTTTGAAATTTAAACCAGTGATTATATATGCAATGATAAAATGAAGGTGATTGTAAGTTTTGCAGTTGACTTCAAGAGAAACTAATAAAAGGTTCCTAATTTTCTTCTTTCCTTTACTATGCTATGTTCTATTAGTTTTTAATCTGTTCATCTTTTTATTTGCAAATCCATCTTAGAATGTGAAAGTACATACATATGCCTGTTTTAAAACATCAGTTCAGTCCAGTCTCATCCCAGTGTAAATCAAGAAAAATTCCAATGGTGTAAAACAAACACGAACAACACATATACATATTTAAAATATAATCAGTTCTATCTGTCCACTATTCTCTGCTTAAAGGAAAACTCACACCAAAATTTTCTAATACATTTAAAGATGAAGTTAATATGTTTTTTCCTCACTTTGAGCAGGTTTTGCCCCAAAGCAGCATCATTTCATTAATCCATACCATTTCATTCAGTGGACTTCCTTTAAGTTTCCACTATTGTGCTGGAGATTAGAATAATTTTTTTCATCCACTCATCTAAGCTGTTAAAAGTAATAACTAAGATCTACATTTCCCCTCGGACACTTCTGCTTCTTGACCACATTTGTTTCTAGTTACAAATTATTTGGCTGTTTTGGCTGTTTGTTTTTAATAAAGCTTTCAAATGCCTGAAAGAGGTGCCTCCTTTTTATTGGAAAATTCCAAGAATTTTGGTGTGAATAATAATAGGTGTGAAAATACAGAAATAATGATAGAATAAACAGCAACACATTAATTTCATTCTGCGTTAGAAAGCCTGTGATACCTTCAAGGGAGCATCCAATATGAAATTATGCTCCCTGGTCCTCAGAGATCTTTAGAACAATTGAATACCCTTGTAATATGTTAATACCACAGTCTTCTTGGTTCACTTACACAGCAAGAAGCACATCTTACTTCTGCATGCAGAGAACTACCCATATTCCACAAACACATAAATCTCTGTTAAATCTCCGCTTGTGTATTTCACAGCTGAAAGTGAATTCCAATCAAGAAACTCACTGCAATAAAATTTTATCTGTTATATTATATATAACTTTCGTGTATAATTATGTCGTGGTTTAAGCCCAACCAGCAACCCAGAACCACGCAGCCACTCACTCACTCTCCCCATTCCTACCCCCGTTCCCGGAGGGATGGGGAGATCAAAAGAATGTAACTCCCACAGGTTTAGATAAGAACAGTCCAGTAACTAAGGTATAACACAAACCACTGCTGCCACCACCAATGATAATGATAAGGGAAATAACAAGGGAAGAGAATACAACCGCTCACCACCCGTCGACCAATACCCAGCCCAACCGAGC
>WYDI02039314.1:0-10482 GCA_009867235.2 Psittacus erithacus
CTTTCGATTCTCTTCCCCATCCCTCCGGGAGCCGAGGGAGGAGGTGGGGGGGCAGTGAGTGGGCTGTGTGGCAGGCTACATGCTTTGTCTAATTTACGACTAAGCTTAAACCGCAACAGATTGTCAGTTCAGTACTGAATACTCTTCCATGGTTAAATCTGTGGCAGGATTATCAAGCACTGCCCTCTTATACATGCTCTCCCATATATTTTCAGAATAATCTAGTCCATTTACATCATGATGCCATCAGAAAAATATTTTTAACAGAGACTCTTCCCAACACCTCACCTGGCTGTCCCAGAGACAGGGTTTGTGTCAGATCGAACCATCCTTACATCTTTTTACAAGAGGACAATGACAGATTAAGCACACACTGAGAATAGAGATGTTTCTAGGGTGGAGAAAAGGCCAGCTTTTCTCCTAGAAGGCAGGAGCTTTGGAAAACAACTGGCTTTTTGTCAGCATGCTAACTACTAGCATGCAGCTGACAGATGTGTTTGCCCAGCACACTATGGGTGTTCAGGGGCAGCAGGATTGCACTGCTGCAGTGAAACAGATCCAACACAGTCAAGTTGCCCTTTGGCCACTCATCTGTCTGCTGTAGGGAGAGAGTAAAGGACTGCAAAATGAAAAATTGCATCAGGCAGTGGGCATATCCCATTTCACTGTGTAATACAAACTTTTCACTGCATCCTTTTTGCTCCCACTGAAATCAAGGCATAATTTTAGTCAGAAAGGCACTCACCAGAGCGTGACATGTCCACTTTAACCATATGAATAGTGGCTTTGAACCAATATACTAAGTATTTCATTCTGAAATAAGAACCAAAATGGGGGGGTCTATGAAATACATGGACCGGTTTAAAAGGAATGCCAAATGCATTGAGATTTGAGGACAGCAGTCCTGAGACAAAGTACAAGGTAGGAGTTAACCTGTGCCATAAGTTAGCACTTCATGGTACTCCAGCCAGCACTTTAAAATCAGCCAAACTTTATTAATCCAAATGAGTAATGAGATTTGTTCAGAACCTTCCCAGAGTGCTCATCAAATAGATTGTGTTTTATCAGCTCACAAACACATATCAGTTTGAACTTTACATCACTGTCAACATAAGACCTGGATTAAAAATAAAATTTAAAACCTAATGAATTGTTAGAAGGCATGAAAAGAGTCCAGATAAGCTGCGTTTATTTGGTGGCTGACAGATGTTGTTAATATCTGAGACAGAATGTCTACAATAGATTTTTAAAACATCAAACATTTTTAATTGATTTATTTCAGAAAACTTGTCAAGTAGAAACACAGATGGGGGTGGTTCTTGTAAACTCAGTAATAAGAAGAAAAATACAGAAACTAAAACAATAATATTTGGTGCTCTAAAAAAGCAGATTTGAAGCCTGTCAAACATCTAACTAAATTAATAAGTACCATAAATACTCTAACATGTGCTCTTATAGCATGCAACATTTATCTCCTCAGACAGGATTAATTGAATAATTCGTAAGTGCTGTGAAATGGGGAATGAATGAGTTTCCTGTACTAATTCTTATAAAAGTGATTACCAGCATCTCATGGGGTTCCCCATACTCCCCTTTACGCTACGAATGAATGTCCTACATCAGTTTCATAACTGACCACTCACTGCTTTTTTCCTTCTGTGCCATGATTATGCATAGAACATACATAAGAAGATTGTTGCCAGCTAAGATATTTTTTTTCCTTTTCTCTTGCAGTTTATATTATTTTCAAAAGTGGTGCAGGATTACAACCAGACATTTGTCTTCCATAGAAACAAAACTTTCATGCACAGGACTCAAATAAAACTCATTTTACAGGAAAAAAAACCAAACCAAACCAAACAACGACAACAAACAAACAAACAAAAAACCCAAAAAAAAAGCAAACAAAAAAACCCCCCAACATTCTAAAGTTCTTGTTTGGGTCAGAGATTGTAAGGAGATGCTCACAACTGCTTCTCTTACTCTCGGTTGCGTATGCAAAGACAGGGACTTGAACTCATAATATGAATTTTATTAGCTGTCAAATGCAGTTTGTAACAGGTGCTTTTTCAGTGATAACATCCCCATCCCTAGAATGATTTAATCACAAAGCCAAGTAAAGATAATGTTTTTGTGGAATCAATGAGAATCTAATTAGTATATGTGCCCCCTTGGGTTTATCTTGACTTTTCTGGCATTAAAAAAGGGATGCAGCTTTCACGGCTTCTGCCTCAGCCTTGTGCAAGCAAACATTTCTTGGAGCAGTGGAGTTTTGCACTGACCAACACACTTACACCATGCAGTACATTTGCACAACTCTTCAGGTTCCCCTTTAGACTGGGCCTGCATCTGCCTTTGCTCTACATGAATGGCCTGTGATCATACTGCCCAAATATTAAATATATTTTCCACCTTAACATGGCAATTGTAGCAGAGGCTACAGTTTTCCTTCCAGGCAGCAACAGGCAATTTCTATTAGAAAGAGGAAGTCTGTAAGAGCAAAAGCACTGAGAGTGAAGCTACTGGCTACACTCACAGAGAGAACCAAGAGCAGGAGAGGGAGCCCATGGGAACCTGAGCAGGTTTGTGTACCTCTCTGCTCCTTCTCTACGGTAGAAAGGAATCAGTTTCTTGTCATTGCCACATTTTTTTTGGGAAAGAAAAGCAAGGCAAAGATCATGTGCTGAGTGCTGAGTCATTGCTTTGATATATGAGTCTGTTGCAGTTTGTGTTTGATCACTGCATGTTCAGTAATGATTCAACATTGCCAGTCATTAGAGTCAACTCATCTCCACAGCTAAAATGGCTCTCCATAAATATACAGGAAATGCTTAGTATGACTAAAATAATACACAATTTTATAGATTTTTATTTTTAAAATTTGTTTTAGTTGGTTTTCTATATTTGCCCCTTTACTAGAGAAGAATCAAAAGTGAGCAACACTATTCATTTGTTCTAAACTAAGAATTTTATAAACGTTACCAAAAGCTATTATCAGCTACGTTCTACCAGTAATGAGGCAATTGTGGAAATCACTCCAGGAAATTAGAGGCATTATCTGGAGCTAAATTCATGTCTGCTTTCCAGCTTAGTGAAGAAAACAAGTAAATAAAAAGGGGACGCTGTCAGTAGTACGGATGCATGCTGCTCCTCAATGACAGAGGGTGAAGAACCCAATCAGAAAAGCACCCAGTTTAGCAAAAAATAATTTTCTTTCCTGTTTTTCCTCATATTTGTTTCTGGTAAACTATACTTTCCCCTTAAATCAGCTCTGCATAGAGTTCCATTTGGCTCAAGCCCACTCAGCTCTCTAGGTCCTAAGCATAATGCAGCTGTGCCTGGTGTTGCTGAGATATAAATAGATTACCATCTCAGTGGGTTTTAAAGCCACAACTAAGCTTATTAAAACTGAGACATTGCACAAAGGGCATTCAGTTCTATTAATTCTGATCTTTACATTCAATAGCACTGAATTCAGTTTATTCCAGAGCACTGCAGGGAAAAGTGACAAAGTGATTTTTCCGGACCCAAGTTTACAGCAAGTATTTCCTTGAGTAGGAATAGCCTTCTTTTCAGCAGGCTAAAGTTTAAGAATTAAAAAAATGCATAAAGCAATTTTTTTATTTTTTTTTTGGCTTAGAGGAAGCTAATCTTTATATCCTAGCATGCACTAAATCAGCTTGGTAAGAGATACAAAATGAAAACTTGCATTGCTGAAGCTGACAGAGTTTTGCCGCTGACAATAGATGAACGAGTTAAACTTCACTCACAGTGAATACTGTCCTACATTTCAGAAGCTGAATAATCATTAGCTTTAATTTCCAAACATCTGATGCAATAGTGATTTCACTTGGTAATCTATATTTCATGATCCTTCTCTCTCAGATAAACATTAGATTAGCTTTATGGTGTCTAAATAGATGTTGGTATCTGTAGAGAACTGAAAGAGAAATGGAAATGGAATGCTTAGAGAAAACGGTTTTTTCATTTCCCCTTCAATTTTTCTTTTTTGAGAAAATAGAGCTTTTTTACCTCTCTGAAATCTTACCAACCTTCCACAATATCTGCATGCTGTTACAGGTTTACTTATATTTAGCATTTTTCTGTGGCCAGCAGAATAGGCTATGATTCTGTATCAGTGTTTTATTCATAGTAGGATTGCAGATGAGTCACAGATAGATCCCTGTAGCAGCTGTTGCAGACCTTGTAATGCCATTAGGCTCTGACTCAGAGAGAGATGTTGCACTGGTGTACTGTGGCTATAGTCTTGGTGATCTCTACAACACAGAAGCCATTCAATGTAGATGATGGGAAGTATCAATGACATTTTGATGTAGAGCATATCCTGAAGGCATAATGTACGCAATATGCACTTCAAAGGTTTGTGACCTTTTCAGAACTTACATGGAAGTTCTGCACTGCAGAAGATGAGGAAATTCTGTATGCAGAAGTTTGTGACTGCTTCCTGTCAAAAAAGATTCACTTCCTACCTCATGACCCCAAAACAAAAACCAAACACCACTTCCTTGCTCATGGTAAAAAACCTCTACAGATTCACTAAGGATCACTAATGTCCACGAGAACTTTTAGAGGTCCTGCTGAAAATCTATACATTCATACCACAGAAGAAAACAGATCCCATGTGATACCAGAAATTTGGCTGGAAGTTTCATTACATCTCTGCGGAGGATTGGAAAGCATCTTTCATATTCCCAATGCTATCATAAAAGCTACAATTTCTGAGTTGTGAGGAAGAGCTATCATCAGCACAGACACAGAAAATACCTGGCATTTTCAGCTTCAATAGCAAGAACTCTGCTAAGCTTCCACCCTTGAGTGATGCCATCTGTACAGAAACATTAAACCCATCTTTACCTCTGAGGTGTCGTGTTAAACTGACATACTCAGCTAGATTCAAATTTAGAGCAGATAACCTGCTACACCTGGGGACAGGTACATAAAGTACAGCCACTTGTTCTAAGTGCTCAGCAAGTAAGACCTGTGATCATCTTGTTTCTGTCAAGTCATTTGGTCAGATATTAGGCATAACTTTGGATTCATGGAAGATAACTGTATATCTGGCTCCTTGTATACCTTTCTAACATTCCACTTGCCAGTCAATGCTCATTTAATTTGATTTCATTCCATTGCCTTTATCTCAGTATATCTCAAATGAATTTCACCTCTTAAGATATAAACAAAGTAACAGACAACATGCATACAGAGATTTAACAGACTAATCATGTTATGTTTCTGAAAACAGAAATAGAACAGTACATAATTGTTACAGTGTGAAGATACATAAATAAAAAGGGAGGGGAGAAGAATGAGCTAAATCATTTGTTAGACTGTTGATTACTAGACTGATATTTTCTGGCATGTCAAACATGTCAAAAATAAAACATGAATTCTCACCTCCCTAACACTGAAGAATAGGCATCTGTCATGTTACATTCACTCCATCTATATTAGGACCTCTATGAGCTTTTCAGAGACTCCTATCATGCTGCATGTTTTCATTTTGCAGTGAAACCAGAACAAGGACATTATTTTGTTTAAAGGTCATGCAAAGCATCAGCTGAGAACACTCTGTTAAGAAAACTATTTCATAAATGCACATTATTAGAATATTTCATAAGGGCCCAATGTTGCAAGGTTTTGAGAACAAGAGCAACAACCTCATTCCCCAGATCCATCTGTATTTATCACCTACATAAAAGAATACACATTGTAACTGCTTACAAAAATATCAACACAACAGATAAATCTATCAAAGACAGAAATCAAAATGCCGTTGTTCTATAATGGTAAATATTACCTCTGGGTGACTAGGTATACACTAGATAAAGTGTGTGCAAACAAATGTGTAGTTAAACTGCAAGTGAGGTGTTTTTTTAGTCCATTACATTGGCTGTTCAAAAGCTCCTGAAACAAAACATGTCTGAATCTTCTTTATCAAATGTAGTATGGATGCCTTGTTGTCTGGGTAGTCATAGCTTTTTTCACTGTGATACTGCAGAGCTAAATGAATGCTGAAGAGAGACTTTGCTGTATTAGAAAGTAAAATTCCATGTCATGTACATCCAACATGATTACATTCTTCATTAGTAGTAACATTCTTTGAAAGTTTATATAAAATTGCCCTTCTGTCCTTCATCTTTTTTTAATTGTTCCACATTACCTTGCTCTAGAGAGGACAGAAAGAAACTGGATAATGGAACAGTAAGATCATTGTGGAATAATACTTATTATTATAATAATGATTTACAGCATAACATGTCACTGTTTTTTAGTCAGAAGCAGGTTTTTTTATTTGTTTTACTGACTAGATAGTAACACAATGGGTTCAAAACTACTGAAAAAGACCTTGGCAGTATCCTTGCACTCCTAGGGTCAATAGCAAAAAGGACCATCATGTTCAGCATGTCCAGGATTTCTATCTGAGCTCTTCTTTTTATTGAAGGATGTGGAATATGTCAAAAGAAGGTCTCCACAAAAGAAGTACAAAAATGAAACTTCTTTGGGAACTTTAGAAAAATTATTTGTGATCAAAGTCTAAACCGGGCAGTGTTTCATGTGTGCACTAAAGCCTGCCACAGCCAGAATTCTGTGACTTCTAACTTGCGACAAACTCGCTTTGTAACCTTTACTTTCTACATTTTTAAGGGCATTCTAGAGCCAAAGATAAAAATTCCATCATGCAGCTTATTTTCATTTTCCATTAAAACTATCAGATTTAAATCTAAACTATCTGATGCCTTTACTGTCAAAATTATTCTTTTACAGATGGACTAACATCCTCCTGGAATAGCTTGCTGCAATGTGCAGTAAACTCTATGAGTACCCTGACACTCACGAGTCAAACCTTACCTGTTGCCAGAGTTATTAGATATTTGATTATTACCCAAACAGCCCAAGAGTTAGAGACTCTTAAACAAGGACTAGAACAAGCACCCACCTCAGTGTTGAACACCAGACATTTGTTTATGAGTCTGTAGATAGCATGAGCTTCTTGATGTCCTAAAAGTGCTGTACTTTGGTAGCTAAAGACACTTTATCCATTGTTTTAACTCTCAGGCCAGACCTCTCTTCCTTTGATTTACAACACAATGTTCTCTTACTCCTATCTTCCCTACCCACAACTATTTCTTGACTTCAGTTCTCAGTGCTGTAATCACACTTCATCCTCCTTGGCATGACTGCCTCCAGAAGTGACACTGAAAAGCACAGAAAGTTTGATTTTTTTCTTGGTTTAATGTTAATCTACTAATGGCCTTCCTGATACTGGGGAAGACACTGGGAAGAGCCATTACAGGAGGGAATCCTGTTCCGTCCCTGTTGTCCTCGAAAACTGTGTAACCTTCAGAGATTTGGCTGTCAAATGCTGACTGTGCTGAGAATGTGAAAGCTCAGATGTCCAGAGTCATGACTCGCCCAGTTTCAGTTGACTTTATTTTCACTTTTTTCTGAGCAATGCCATAAAGCATTCCTCTGATGATGAGGCAGATCCCCTGCATCCCTGCAAAGGCTCTGCGGTTCCTCAGCTAAATGAACAGTTAACATAGGAGTCCCTCACCACATACTATTTTCTCACTCTTACAAGGCTGTCTGCTCGTCTTTGGGTGCAGTTATATCAGGGAGAGACCGGAAGGCACAGAGATCTGTTTTCAAGCTCACATCTGCTACACTGCAGGGCAACTGATAGTGCCCATTGCACTGCTATCAGATAGAGTGACACTTGCTCACTCTCTCCAAAACACAGAGCTGACTCATGCACTATATTTCTTTGTTTAACAGAATCTATTCTGCTTTGGGTAGATTTCAGACTGATGATGCATTTTTGCTTTATGATTTTCTTCTCTTTACTAACATCTGAATATTCCTACGACCGTAGCTCCTGGTGGTACCTATATGGATAGATATTTAAATCTCCTCTGAGTCTTTTTTGTAACTGACTGCCTGGAAAACAGAAAACATTTATTTTGAAAGAGGTTCTCCTATTCTCTTTCCTTATTCTCCCTGAAATATGTCTCTAATTCAATACAAGTATTTTATCTGAAAAGTATCGGCAACTGTTATAAATTTAAACTTCAAAGGCCTTGTTCACCATCCAGTTATTCCATGTTTACAGAGTCATAACATCTTTAAAATTGAGAGTGTTAAAGCCAGCATAAAATGGAGAAAAGCAGCAGCAAATTATACTGTTGTTATCAATAGAAAGGCATGTAATTTAAATTTGCAGCAATTTCTTAAAGTAATCACTGAACAGAGGGATGAAATGGTCATGCTGTATAATTATGACCTGTGTACAGCACTTGACATTGTCCTTTTAGCATTTTCTTAGATGGTTTGCCCTCATGTAAGAAACCAATCTCATATAAACATCTGCATTTTGTTTCTCTTCTGTGGTTTTAATCTAGTATTAGCATAAGTGTGTGATCAGCCACGAAAGAGGCCATCTGGCTGGCCACGCTCTTCCTGATCCATTTTCTTCATGTGCCCGCAATACTGGCTTCTGTGCCCTGTTCCTTGTGTGATAAATCTGCTCACCACAACACTATACTGAAAGTACCAGCACAACTCTTTCAGTTTCTGTCTGCTGAGCAATGTGCTTGTGTGTTTGTCACAGCTTCACAAACATCAAGGGATTCCTGCAGAATGCTACAATAGCCTTGAACCTGCTATGAATGCCAAGTAATCTGGCAAGAGTGTAAATTTTTGCCTTGTTTTCTGGCAGAGTTTTTATGCCAGGCATAGTGTTCTTCCTTCTCGTATTTTCTACAGCTGTGAGTGACTATCAAGAGAGTCACATATAGACCTAGACTTTCACATTCGCCTTTAGCTGTTTTTGTATGCCTGTTCTTCCTGTTTACCCCGTTGTAGCATGTAAGGTCCTGCGGGTACAGCAGATAGGTATTTGCAGTCCTGTAAGAAACTGTCTCTGTTGTGGACCTATATCCACTACTTGAGGCCATGGAAGCCAAAGATGGTAGTCATTTCAGCACAGCCTTGCATGACATTGAACACAGCTGGTGAAAGGCACAGTTGTTTGCACTTTATTGAGGCCAGGACCCCACTGTAGTGGGGCTGGCACTAGTCAAATGAATATGAAGAGAGGAAGTTTTCTGAAAACATCTCAAATCATAAATAAATAGAATTAAAGCAGCCAGTAAGTGTTTATGTGAGGTCACACAACAGGGCCCAAGGCACACTCAGGAAAATAATATAGGGATCTCACTTTTTCACAGTCCTATAAAGGGACAAACAAATATGCAACCCCCAAACATATAACCCTTGCTATGACATAAAGTTACCCTAAAATCCATTCAAAAAATGAAAGAAATCTTCAAAAGTTGAGAATTTGGAAGTCACGTGTGTCAACTCCTATAAAAGTATATGGCACAATCAAGACAGCAGAGATCCTCTCTGTGTCTATATCTATTCAGCCATTCTTACAGGCAAATTGAGTTATGGGAAAGCCTATTCTGGAAAAAGATAAAAGAATAACTTCCCTTCTCTCCACATGTAAAAAAAAAAAGATACTTCTCAGAAAAGGATAGTGAGGTGGGTTTGAAGAAATACTGATACATCCACTTTTGGTGATCAGAATGAATGTTCCTGATTGCACATTTAATACTATCTGTACAGTATTTTCAAGGCCAAACCACAAAACAGAACAAGAACTGACTGCAACTGCATTGCACCATTGTGAACATCTGTAGGTTAGCTGCTTCCAACTACCACAGTTCCTTTTAGCAGGTGAGATTGTGTCTTTTTAGAACTAGCCTACCTGATGTGGGCTGTTGTAATAGAACACGTAGGCCTTGTAACACAAGCTGTTATAGGATGCACATCAGAGAACTTGTCCTTGCAGATTTCCATTACAAACAACTGCGAGTTTAGGTCTGTGCTACAGAACTACGTATCCCTAAGTCTTTTTCCTCCAGTGCCTTGAATGTGAATCTAACAGTGTACAAAGGATATTTGAGTAAAGGACATTTAGGCTCAGGTGTACAGCTGGGTCTACAAAAAAAAAGGATATATGGATGTAGCATCTATTTGTTACACCCTGGATCTGCTTTGCTTCTCTGGGTTTTTTTGCTTTCCTATCCTTTGTTCACACACTCAGGAACTGCTACAACAACTGAGTGAGAAACTAACAGGAACACACTCTAGAGTTTCTATAACTCAGCCTAGAGCTTAAATTATCTGACGTGTTTTGTGGTAGGTTCTATATGTCTAAATATCCACTTACAGGGTTTGAGGTTTCTTTTGTTAATATGCCTTGCCTCAGGGAAGGAGAAGTTTTGTCTTTTGCAATCATAAAGGATACACACAATACAAATTTACACTGGCTTGTAAAGATCAAACATACTCTATCATGAAAACTTCACAGCCTGTTTCCAGTGTTATAAAAAGACAGCCGAATTCATTTCTCTTTAAACCAAAACCCAATTAACTTTATTAAAAGGTCCAATCAAT
>WYDI02039316.1:0-25373 GCA_009867235.2 Psittacus erithacus
ATCACCTCCTTCGACCTGCTGGTCACGCTTCTTTTGATGCAGCCCAGGATACGGTTGGCTTTCTGGGCTGCAAGTGCACACTGCCAGCTCACAGCCTTCCAGATAGCCAAATCATTGCGTTACTTACAAATTGTATCTTGATATGTATATATAAGAAACCAACAGACTTCAGTCAGATTTTTTCCATAGTTATTAGTGTTTAATTATCATATTAGACATTTCTCCCTTCCCCAGCTGTCAGCCTTTTTTTTTCTCCTTTGCATCAAAATAAATAAATGAATATTACATAGCTGGTTAATTTTTATAGGGGGATTTGCTTTCATTGTCTCTAACTAGTGAAGTGATTAATGACATGTCAATGATAAAGCATCTCAAAGATTAAATTGTTTCCTTGGTCTTGGTTTCTTTTTAAATGTTCCTTATAAATTCTTAATCCTTACTTTTTCAAATCCTTTCTAATGTAACGATTTCAACTGTAGCTATCTCAGGCATATTACCAAGTGGTGTAATAGTGGGATGAGACTTTCTGCTTCCCAATGAATATCTCGTTTTTGAAGTGAAATGTGTGTTTGTCTCTTTTTCCAAACCAGACCTTTCAATTAGGTGAAAATGAACTGTTAACTGTCTTAGGTAATGAAATCAGATGCTGAGTGATTGATGGTTTTGTCTGTCCACCCCATACCACCCCATAGCAGTGTGTGTTTCAGGACATGCCTTGCAGTATGGTGGCTAATGCACTGAGCGGGTGAAACAGGTGATCATAATTAGGATTTGAAGCCACCTCTGTTGTTTCTGATACCTTATGAGAAGAGGCAATTGATGTAAATGTAGGTTAGTGTTCAAACCAGTTCATTTTTCGCCTGAAATAGTACCATTTTCAAGGGCAGATTTGATCATGAATATTCTATGTGAAGAAACAGACTGAAACACAACTTTCAAAGAGAAGGTGATGCTTTCTTTCATTACTCACTGCCAACTCCATTACTCACTGCTTTCCATAGCAGATTTAAATGATTTTTAAATGAATTGGGGCTAAAGAGTAAGTGGCCCACAAAATTCTTTAATGCAAAGCATTCACCTTCCCATCCACTCCTGTTGCCCCCATTCTTGGCAAAATAACAAGTATGACCATCCTGTCTTGATTTTCAAGCTTCTAAAAGAGATGTTAGGTCAAGCCTCACAACTTTTTGGTGGCATGGAACACAGCCAGTCCTTCCACCTAAGTACTTCAATGCTTCATCTGAAATGAAGCCCAAATAGAAATAGGTTTGTATTTCTTTTAGAACACCCAGAGACTCTCTCCAGAGTAAATGTTTACTTTGATTTTTTTTTCTTTTTTTCTCTGTTTCACACTTTACTTGTCAATTATAGGTATAAAAACAGAGTGTGGGGTTTGCTTTTAGTTTTACTTATTTCCATGGTTCTTACTGTTACACTGAGTGGTGAAAAAGGTGAATTTAATTTATTCCATGAGATGTATAGATATATACCCATACAAGGTAAAAACCGTAAAAGCCTAGAGTTAAGGGATCTTACATATAGGTCTTACAAATTCTGTATTTATTCTTTTGTTAGATTAACAGTAAAGACAGTGATAAGAAATCATCATCTCTCAAACTAGAAGCTGAGGGAGGCAGAAGGTGTGTCTACCAGAGTCCTAGTAGTGTTGGGAAAATTTTCATCTTCATAGGTGATGCATGACAAGATAGCACTAGTTAGTGGCTTAAAAGACCTGTGTCCAAATCAGTCTGTGGTGTAATAACATGAACTCCTACACAGAGGTCTTTGTCCTCAAGTATCACTGTGAAATATGACTATGAAAACATGATATGGCCCTAAGTCTTTATCATGATAATAAATATACTACAGCATTCTTTGTATCTTTATAAATAGCTAACATTTGATGTGTAAAAGATAACTGACCAATTATATTTCCACTCTGATCATGTGCAAATTCTTCCCCTTTCTGACTGCGGCTGAGATTTTTCAGCACTTCTATTTGTTTAGTTTGCATATCTACAAAACACTTCCTTGCAGAGCACCACACCAGTATCAATGCCAACAAGACATTAAGTCCAGTGACATTAAACTTTCTGGTTTGCTTATCACTAACACAGGAACAAGATAAGGTTTTTGTTTTCTTCAGTAATATTTGCAATTAAATCAGTAATGGCTTGGATCATTCAGAGTTAATGGTCTGATTGTGCTCCCATTAAATGGAAAAAAAAAAATAGCATTTGCTTCAGTGATAGAGAAACAGAGTAAGAATTTCAGGATTGGATTGTTGCTTGCTTGATCCTTGGTGCTGAGCAGTATCCCTATAATGCTATAGAATAAAAATACTTTACAAACATCTGGAAGAAAAACTTCCAGGTGACATATGGTGACTTTTCACATTCAGTTTCTTTCCTTTAATTGCCCATGAGAATTACAAATTCACAAAAGAAAGAAAGAGCATGAATTCCCTGCAGTGAGAGTCTTCTGAAGACTAAATTGAGACTTAGGAACCTAAAACTGAATGTAGGTATCCTACTGGGAAAAGGACCATCTGCCTGGATAAACAAATTACTTGTGACTTGCTCGTTTTCAAATTTAGAGTTGAAGTAAGACTGATGATATGAGGATGCTGTGGCTATGTTTGAAAAAATGCCAGGTGCAACAACACACACTGTATGTATGTGGCTGATGGAATGTTAGTTCTGCATCTTGCTTCCTAAGGAGTCATCCCATGCAACAGAACTATCTGAGGGTAGTTTACTTCTTCCAGCAATCTTCATCACTTCTGGCACCCTTTGAAGCATGCGCAGTAGATGCTTATGCCAGCTTAATTGGTTTGTTAACACCATAGACATAACTACCATCCTGTCCTTCTACTTATCAGTTAGTTTAACTGCAGCCCATCCTGGACACCTGCCATTCCCAAATACTCCTTATTCTTAGGGCCTGTTCTTCTAGCCTGTTTGTCTTGCACGCATTTTGTACTAAGGTCATAGGGCCTAAAACTATATCAACTATAACAGTTTATCTTGTACAAGAATTCTCAGTATGTTCTCTAGCTGTACTCTTTTTTTCTCTGTGAATCATGCACCTCAGTAATTTTCCATTGCTACTGTTACAAAGCCATCACACTTATCATTACTTAAAACTGATTCAAAAGGTTTCTGTATTTCATTTTGTAATTTTGTACCCCCCTTCGTTTCAGTAGTAAGGAGGAAAAAAACTCCTGAGAGGTAGAGCTCCACTTATGCTGTTGTGAAAGTTCCTTTTTCTTGAAGCTGTAGAATGTTTCAGAAGAAGAAAATTGAGTGCTTATCCTTGTGTGTGCACTAACCACTGGGCTAGCCAATTACTGTGTGACAGCAGGACATGTTTTGTTAGTGACCTACAGTTTCTATGCACACTTAGAACCTGGTTTCCTAACACTTTTTTGTGAATGAGGGTGCTTTGTTCTGCTGCTCTGCTGAGTTGGCATGGTTTTTGCCTCTTTTTGGAATAAAATAGGAACAATGATACATGCAGATGTTACAGCCCTGGGAGGGTAGTATGGCATTTGCAAATGCCATTTTGGATTACTTATAGTCAAGAATTTTAGAGCCTAAAGTCAGACCACATTCATTTGAGGTGCAAAAAGAATTTATTACTCCATTGTGTAGTGACTGTGTTTTGACATTGTTTCTGTATTACACTTCACCTCTATCTCTTGATTATTGAGATTGTTAGTCTTGGAGGAAGTAAATAGTTGTAGATATGCATAGCAACTTCAAAGAAGTTTTTGGGGAAGTATTTGGGGAAACAGGCATCTCATGATTGTGAGTGCATATCCCTTTGGGAAATAAGACTTGGACGCAGGAACAATGGGATGTTTACCTGAAATGGAGTCTCATTTGCTATTCTTGTTTTGGAGTTTTCCTGCTGTTTCTCTTTCTGTCAGTTTTGCAGCTACTTTGGTGTTAAACTGTTTAATAACTTCACTGTATGCGGTGTCTTGTGTCTCTTTCACTGATACATCATCTTCAGTTTTCTTCACTGAAGGTCTGTTCTGGTTGTGATCATATGTTCAGATGTCATCAAATACATCTCCATTTATTTTACCAATTAAAAAAAAAATGTCAGAAACAGTAGTATACACATCATCATTAAATGAAATGTGTGTCTCAGTTTCTGATCACTAAGCTGGTAAGTTTGTGATGGTTTATTTTAGTCAGGTTCAGGACCTAATTAAAACGCAACTGTTGTCACTCTATTTGCTCTGGTTAGTCATAGTAAGATGTTCTGAAGGACCTCCAAGAGGTGGTAGACTTAGTTCTGTCCAAAGTAGTGTTACAGCTCAGATGCTGCTGGAAAGTTACTGGGAATTGAGGAGTTGCTATTAGTGTAAAATTGCTACAGCACTTCTGTGTGCGTTTATGTTATTTAATCTTCTTTCCTTTAAATAGAAACTTTACTTAAAAAGACAAGTGGATGAAAACCACACACTGCTAGTGTTATTCCAAAGTTATTTACATTGCTGGAAAATTACAGTTGAGTTGAGTCACTTTTACAATTTTAAAGAGCAAGTAAGTATATGTTATCTCTATTATGAAAGACATAGTTCATTGTACTCTCTTCACCTGTTTCTTTCTCAGCCATATAGGGTCTCAGCAGGTTTGTGGGATGCTCAGCATACATTATAAATGCCTTTCTACACTGACTTAGTAAGGTAGCTTAATTCAGTCACAAATTACTTTGTCTAATAAACAAGGAAGGTTTATGTGAGTCTGTTTTGACACTGGTGCTGTGTTTTCTTAATTGCTCTTTTAAGAGCTAAGTTGTGTGTCAGTGGAGCAGTGGGAAGGTACAGGTTTGGTTGCTTACTTGTTTGTTTGTGTCTTTTCCTGATCTGATTTATGTAGCCTTGCAAAGACTGATCTGACCTTGGAGAGCCCAATATGAGAGAGATCACTGATGGTTTTTCTACCTGCTGTACAGCATTTGTTTTCTGGCCTCTCTATGCCAAGAATGCCCATGGAAACATCATAGATTATCTGAAGATGAGTAGTTGGAAGGAGATACAGCTTTATCCTTGCAGTTTCCCTGGAAAGGCTGGTTTGTCATAGTGGCTGGTTTCCCTGTGGTCAGTTCTTGGTTTTTTGTACAGTTCAGGGCTTGTTGGGCACTGGGAGTGGACTGTTCTGGGAAGAAATTACATTTGTACATAATGTTATATAGCCTTTCCTTTCCTATATACTCCTCAGCTACCTCATATGTCAATATTTCCTACTTTCATCTTTCCTTGTCAGATCACTACACTGCTTTTTCCCACTTCTTAAAACTGACTTTTTAATTTGGAGAGTGGATTTGGGAATTCTGTAAGTCTGAAAGTTAGGTATGTTCCTGTGGACTACAGAAAGGCTGCCTTCTTTCATTCCTCACTTGTTGCCATCTTTTTACAGTGATCATTTTATCCAGTATCAACACATTTTCCCAAAGAAAAAGATAGCTATGATCTTGATTTAGTTCTTGGGTCAGTCGTGGTCCATTAGACTTGCATCAGGATCTTTCATCTTTCTGGAAGTTATTTGTTCCCGTCTAAAACATGAAGAGAATAAATAAGGAGCTTTATCTTTGTACACTGCAATTTCCTAAGTGCTAGTGAGAACAGGGGTGGAGGTTCTGCCTCCCTTACTGGTATCTTCTCTGTCGCCTTGTGGTTCAGTATGACAGAGGGCAGCTGAGATTGTGACAGAGCAGCTCTGGAGGTGCAGGGAAAGCAAGCCAGGGTGCAGCTGCTTTGAAGCCAGCTAGTCTTTCTCAGTTGTCCAGTGACTCTTCACTGTAGTTGCACTACAGGAGATACACATGGTAGCCTTTTCAGAGAAAGCCTCATGCTGGTTACAATGTTTTATTGAGCATGATTTTTAAAAATGCTTTTGAAGTCATCCTGCCAGTTTTATGGGAGATCAGTTGTGTTGTAGCAAAGGTGAGTGCATCTGCAAAGAGCTGTTTGGATATTAAAGCAGAGCATAACCATAAATAGTTTTCTTTTCCTAAAGTCACTGATTCTGTATAGATATTGCTGAAATGGATTCTTTCAAGCTTGATGATAATTTTTGTAGTTGACATTTCAACTGTTGCACTTACTTGGGAAGCTGTGCTGCATTTGTGGTTACTGTGCGCATCAAGTCATGATACTGTGAGGTCTGCAGTGGAATGAAGCTGCTAACAGAGAAGATCCCTGACTGTGCTTTCAAGCAAGCTTATGTTGCTTCCTTAGTTGGCATTGGATTGAGAAATGAAAAATTTATTATTTCCTCTTGCTGCACCTGCTGCATATAACTGATGCTTCTGGATGCTTTAGAGAGCAGAATAGTGCGAGAAACACAGCATCTTGGAAATATTTATACTGCTGTTTGAATATGTCTGACTATCTGATTCTTGATTACTTAAACCAGGCTAAATTTTTCTGGCTTTAATGCTGAGATACTGAAGCATGAGTTTGTGAAATGTCTACCACCTTGGTTTAGACCAGAACTGACTCTAGAAAACAACATGGAAGAGCTTGAAGCAGGAAGTTCGCAACCAGAGCCTGTGCTGCTGCCCTCTGTCTCCTTCATTCTTCATTTACTGGAAGCAGGTGTCCAGTTGGGCACTTTTCTAGTCTAGACTGCATCTGTTGTGAGGTTTTCTTCCCATACGACATCTGAAAGGTTGTTATATTATCTGTTACTGAAACCTTGCAATTACTTTTGTTCAGTGAGCTTATCTGCCCAATACTGGATAAATACTCTCATTTAAATGAAGAATGTCAGAGGCCACTCTGGAGCCCTTTTAACACAATGCTGATATTTGATACCTTACTGTGCTATTAACAGAGGGATAATGTGATATGTATGCCACTTAGGGAGGAAATGAAGCCTGTCTTTAGCAGATTGCACTTGCTTTAAAATTGATGTGGACTCTCTGGGTTTTTTATAACTTTTACTTTTTTTTTTTTTAAATCAGAAAACAAGTTGTTAAGTGATGAAAATTGTCAAGCTAAAATAATTTTTGATGTTAAAATCGAATTATACTCATTCCTTTCTGTGAAAGGTAGGCTGACCATTAGGTGCTAAATGAAACAACATCTAATTCATTGTTGCAAGCAGGAAAGAACTCTTGTGTCAGTCTCCTGAAGGATGCTGTTGTGGAAAAGCGGAAATGTTGCATTACATTTTTAAATAAGCATCATGAGTGGGAAAGATTTCCAGTAAGACCACAATTAGATTTCATCTAAGGAAAAAAGGAATTTCTTTCAGATATCTCTTCAAAAGGTCATGAAAATTGTTGAGGACATTTAGGAGAGATTAATAGAGTGCTTTGGATGCCTGAGATATAAATCATGAGTCATGCTGTGAGAAGGATCAAAGTCAGTGGAGAAACTTAATTTTAAATTACTCCAACCCGTCAGTGCACATCAACAAGGAAAATGAATGCATTTTGGACAACGAGGATTTGTAAGAGAAGGCCTGTCAGCATAGGAAATAATTTATTGTGTAAGCTGTTGGAACTTAATAACTGGATCAGGCAAAAGAGGACAAACCTAAACTGGCTGGCAGAATTTAATTGTGGCTAAAAGGAAAGACAGTTTTTCAAAGAAACAAGCAAAAGGAGAATATTGAAATAACGTAATTCATCTGTAGGACACTGATGGCAACGGGACTTTCAAATGTAGACATTGGGAACAAATTTGACATAAGTAGGGGGAGGAAAAGCAATGCACTAATTTAAAAAATATATCTAGAGCTGAATTTCAGTTTGTCTGTTTGGAATCCAGCTGAGGGTATTTAATAACATCAGAGTAATATGTAAATGCTCTGTAATCAGCAATTTGGTGAGTTATGCTGGTACTGAGCCATACCAGCATCTCTAACGACTTGTACATTACACTGCTGTTCAGGACAGTAAAAAAACGGCCTCCAGACCTTGTGTCCCACTGTGGACTGGTTGCCAGTTTTGACTTAAGCACAGTATTCATCATCTTGGCAACCCAGCTTTCTGAAAGATAGAAATTTTTCAATGATCTATATATAAAAATATCAAATCTAAGGAAAATACTTCCCAAAGCATTATGTTGGGGCAGTTTTATGATAAAAATAGTTCTAATTCGTCAGGAAGCGATGGTGGTTCATTCATGCCTGTAGCTAAGTATTTAGCACAGCACTATTCTATTGCCAGGAGCTTTTCGTGTTTTGCTATTCAGATGAATGAAGCTGTTCTATTTTACACAGCTAATTAAACCTGAAGCAGAATACATGTTTGGATATAAGAGCACGTTATTAATAACCTGACTGGTGCTTTGAGTTGCCATTATTTAGTCAAACTCACTATTGAGGCAGTGTTTTGGAGCAGAATAACTGTATTTAAGCTAGTATAACCTATAGAACAATATGTATTTTTACACCGTAAGGGCTTTGAGCCATAACACTGCTTCATGTTACCCTTAAAGTAGTAGGGAAAATAAACTTGGCAGCTAAATATATTACTGGTGAGAATTTTTTTTTCCATATTGTATTCCCTTTCAGTGTTACCTCATTACACCTCTCTGGGCTTTCTCATTTCTCCTATTGATAGTCTCTTAAAGGTATGATTTTTATTGAAGTCACCCTCCTGCTAAGGTATGGTTTGCAAATGTAAACCTCAGCACTTTCTCTACAAACTAATTCCAGACCTACAGTTGCATGTTTTCTATTTAAATAAAATAAATTCATAAATACCTGCAAATTCTAGGCTAATTGATGTGGTCTGGCTCTACAATCAAAAAATATAAGGCAGCTGTAAAGCTAACAGGTTGACAACTGCTTTGCTTCACCAAAGTGTTAGGCGGTTCAGCTGAATGTGTCTGCTACTTTTTATGCTCTCTTCTTTAACTGCAGATAGAGCGACTACATAATACACTGAGTAGTGTCACTGGGAAACAGTGAACTCAGTCTGGCTTCTAGAATATTTATATGGACCTTCAGCTGCTCTAAACCATCATAGCACCACTGGCTGCCCAACTTGCTCATGACAAAACAGTCCTTGAAAATGTTACCTTTACGCGGGCAGGCAGAAGTTTTAAAAAGTTTTGCTTACTACAAAGTAACTAACAGAGGAAGTGTCAGAGGAAAAGGGTGTATGCATAAGAGCAAGTATTTTGATGGCTGGGCCTGGTAAAGGGACTGATGGTTGGCTTGTCAGAGCAGAGGGAGGAGACGTTAAAATTGCCAGTGTCGCTGGATGGTGTGTTCTTCACTTCTGTTCACTGCATGTGATGCCTCAATATGAGGATCCTTTCAGATTCTCTAGGATTATCTGTTCCTTTTGCATCTTCATTTTCCACATAATTTTAAAGTTGAAATGACACATTTATCAGCATAAGACATAAACACAAGATCTTTGTACATCATACATCCACTTTTCGCTTTAAATATATGTGGTGCATGGAGCTTACTTTGCTTTCTGGAGATGATTTTATGTAAATAAATGAAACTTGAATTCACATTTTTTCCAAGAATATTTTCGTGCTCACATATATATTTGCATTTGAAATGTCAAGTGCATCTCCCAGTGATTGTTGTTAATCTTGGCCTTTTATGCATCCTTCCGTATATTTTAAGTTTCCAATTAGTAGAAGTATCATTTTTAATTATGTTTGGAAATCAGCAGTGCAGATTGCTGAGAGGAAAGGCTGAGCTTTCTTCATTGCAAAAGCATTTTCCCCCCAGCACCTTGTTTGTGCAGACAAAAAGCACTAAGCTCTAGAGAAAAAAGCAGTTCTGCAGAAACTTGTAACAGCTTGCTTAGTCACAATATATGAGATGAGAACCTCAGGAGGTTCTTCAGCAGTGTCACATTGTCTTCGCTTCTGTTGCCAGCTTTGCCAAGAAATAGGAATGACTGCTTGGGTTTGTGAGGAACTTATGAAAATGCTGATCTTGGTGTGAGAAGCAACCACAAAGCAAATTGCCAGTCACTGAAAGAAAGAACAAGCAGGAGATGATGCAAAATAGCAGCCATGGGTTTTGTTATTTTGCTGAGCTCTCTTCATCAGTAAATCAATGTAATGTTTTGTCCGACTTCTGTGGCTTTGTGGGTAGAGGGAAATATACTCAATTTTGATGTGTAGGTAACTGAACGCTGTGTTTTCATTTTGCATCATTTTGCTGCTAAGGTTGTGCCCAAAATGCCTGTCACAAGTGGCCAATAGTCTGGAAACTGATGTATTTTTTGCATCAGTGAGACTTCAGCATGAGAAATACTTAAGCAATAGCAAAACAAATACAACACTAGCAAGTGACGGTGTTAACATGGTTCAGATCCTTTCTTATACAGGGTAATTTTTTGGAAGATAACAAGAAGAAAACCCTACATTTCTAGGTAATCAGGAAAAGTTTCCAAAACATCATAAATTTCAAGTCCTTGGAGGCCTGTCAAACTCAGTGGAAGACAACAGAAACTTTGAAAAGCCAACTAAGAATGTTGTTGTTGTTGTTGTTCCTTTATAAATCTGCTTCTAAAAATCAAGGAAAATGAGGAAGAGTTTCATTTTCTTTCTGCTGGAGAGGAAAATGCTGCAAAATATTGCTACTTGTGAAAAAGGAAAGGTCACTTTCTGTGACTTATAAAACAATTAACATCAAGGAGTTTTTCTGTGGTCAGGAAGAAAACCAGATATTTTTAGGTTGTACATTATATTCAGAAACAAATGTTTTCATAGGTATATACTCAGCTTAACAGAGAAAGACTGCAGTAGGCTACGTTTCTACTGATCCCCACTGAGCCAAGTAAGAAAATGGGGAATGAAATTCAGGGCCGCTGTGGAATTTGCGTTTAAGAGATTAATTTATTGAAAAATCTCTTGATTTTGCCATTAATGGGTGGAGTTATTTTTACACTACAATAAAAGCTTCTGGGATGGGAAACTTCTGAAGGATGCTTTTTGTGGTGCCTGGTAATCTGACTCTCTCTCTAATGTCAGCAGCCATTCAGTACACCATGCCAAGAGGGTGCAGGTGTTGCAGAAAGAAGCAGCAAGCAAGCAATTTAAGTAATTCCCCTCTAAGCGAATGCTTGTTCAGCCAAGTGATGTGCAAGAGGAATGCTGATTAATATATTGAAAAACAAAAAATTGCTATAATGCCTTGCCATAATTGGGGGGGGGAAAGTGAACGTTGCGATACTATTTAATATAAGTACATAGAAAATAAATAAATAAAAAAACCCCAAACCACAAACAAAACAAAGCCCAAAAACACAACACCCCAAAACAAATGTTAATTGTTAATAATTGTCCTTCTGCTGGTGTGGTTACTAAAAGCCTTTAATTTTCAGTTGAGGTGAAAAAGAGGTGGAAAGCATTAAGTATGTCTATATTTTGTAGTCAACAGAAAGATTGTAGTCTCTTCCTCACCTGCTGTTACAATTGCAGTCTTAGAGAGATAAACTGTAAAGCTCCAAGTATGGTAAGGTGTCAGTCCGCATGAGCAGGAGATGGTGGTCTGCTTGCAATGGGAGAAGGCAGCTACTGTTGAGGAAAAGATTGCTTATGTCTTACATTACACTTATGTATCAGACAGTGAACGTTAGATCTAGGGATAAGATCAAATTGCACACAGCATTTGGGAGGCAAAGTAAATGCTAATCAAGAGGAAATCCAGCCTCAGTTGTACCACTTGTTTCTGTGAAGAGCAAGGACCTGCTCAAGATTGATGAATGCAGAGATATCTTTGCCCCTATAAGCCCAAAATAAATGTGGTGGCTAGAAGTTTGCTAAAAGTATGTATTATCTTGACTTTAATTAATAGTGCTAATTTCAGTTCCACTTATTGTTGCTTGTAGCTATGAGAGACAAATTATGTAAAGCTGTATCCAAATATATTAACCAAGCCAGATAAAATCTGCCTTTTGAGATTGCAGAATAGTGAGCACAGTGAACGCTCAGGATTTCTGTATTGTGCTGGGTTTTGTTTCACAGGGTCAAAAGTCCGTTTTCAAAAGCAACTTAAAATCTAGTTTTGGACTGATGCTGTCTCATTTTGGTTTGAAATGTGGATTTAAGCATAAATACGCTTTTGTGCGATGTGAGGGTTCTGTCATGATGTCCCTGGATTTTTACATGCTGTATTCTGATAAAAACAGCAGGCAGATTGTATTTCTTTATCTGCTGGATAAGTCAGAAGATTTTTGTTACTTACCTGAGAATTTAGAAAGAACCCCCTTGGGAGTTACAGCATGCCTGTGTGGTCAGGAGTAAATCAGACGCGTAACAGCTCTCTCTAATACTCCAGACTGCTAGGGCAGAAGCTGCTCTGTGGAGACCTGGGTTTTGCTTAGTGATGTATTTCTGGAAGTGCTTCTTCAATTTGCTACTTGTTTCAAGTTTATGGACTACAAAAAGAAAAAATGAGTGCCAGCAACACTGTATTTATTAGTTTTTTCACACCTCTTTTTTATCTGTCAGCTCACGCTTCTAAGGGCAAAGCGACACCAGTGCTTGTGGTTGTGACTTGCATATTGGGATTTCTAGTTGTGCTGGATGCAAGGAAAAATGATTCAGTTGCTGATACAGCAACTTGAAGTGACACAAACTGTGGAACTAACTCCAGCTGCCCAAAAGCAGTTACTTTGCAAATTTGTGTGACCTATATGTAATATATTTATATTTACAGACATAAGCTGATTCTGTGAAATGTGTGTGGAATTCACTTTAAACCCATGACATGCCTGATACACACATCTGATGGTTGGCTTGCTGACAGTATGGGAAAGTACTTGCTCATGACATGTACAGCTCTTGTCTGTCTCTTTAAGAACCTAGCCTGTGGCCTTTGTGAGTTTCCTATACTTAGTGAGTTCTGCTGGGTAGATAAGGATGAGGAGGAGTATTCTTCGGTTTTATTACTGTATGATGAACCAAAATTTCTTATTTTAAAATAATAATACTTCATCAGGTGCATCTATTTCCTCACAGATAAAAAACCACAAAGAAACACCTTTCAGCCAAATGGGCTATAAGGGAACTGATAACAAATGGGACGTTTTTATTCTACTACTTTTTTTCCACACACATACCCCCACCCCACCCCCATTTAGTATCAAAACTGACCTTTCACATGCTTGGTATTAGCAGCACTTTGAGCAAGACAGGCAGATTTTCATTGCTTTGGGGCTTCTGAAAGCCAGAGCCCAATTAGAAGCTTTTTCTAAAGATAAATGAATGAGACAGCTGATGCAAAACAACCTGAGGCTTCTGGCTAAGTGTGCAGGCATCTCAGATAATTTGCTTTTTTGTTTTTCCAAATCCTCAGTTATTCCCTTGTCTCAATAGAAGTTTTATTTCTGAAGGAGTTCTTTAAAATTACTTCCTTTAATCACAGAGTTGGAGAGAGGTTTGATGGAGCTTTTGACAGATATTCCTGTAAGGAACCATAAATAATAGAGATTTGTCCCTTAACACTGTAAATGACAGCAGATTCAACAGCTGTTTATCATCCTTCTCTGTCATTGGTACTGCACTTATTAGGCACTGCAACAAAGTGCAGTAAGGCTTAAGGTTCCATCTTAACTCCTTTATGTTCTGTAAGGGAGGGTGTTAGCATTGTAGGGCTGGTGCTTTGTGCCTGACATAATTGGAACTGAAGTTTTTTGTATTCTGTTTCCAGCTTAAGGATGCCTTCTGTTATCAGGACTTTTGCATTTCCTCTCTTCTCCAGTCCCCTCAGGTTCCTCCCTTCCTCAAGAGATTATGTACCAAGAATGAGAAGTGGAAATTTGGGTATTCAGCAGGCAATGGAAACAGCACACTTTATGTTCATCAAAAATGGATCTGTTGCAAAGCCAAGCCACTGACCTTTGCTTTCTGTCCATCATGGGACTTGTCAGGAAGAGCTGGGCTCTGCTTCACAGTGAGCTTGCCTGGTGTGAGGAAGTTCATCAGTGTATCTTGTGAGCACATGCAGGCTCAGCTGAGCACTGAGAATGTCAGTATTACGTGCTTTCTGATTAGTCCACCTTTCTTCAGTGTGTTTCAGTTTCACTCTGCAGACTGTGGGCTTTCTTAGGATTCTCTCCTTCCTACTGAAATCTATGCAGAATATCCCTCAGTTGGGAGGTTCACAGAGGACTAAACAATGCTGCTTGGTCCAACTACAACTGTGGTCTACCTGGAGAACTTAGTTTCAGTCTAGGACTGTGTTTATTGTAGAGGTCAGAGGGGAAAGCTGTATTTAAACCAAGCTCTTTCTCTGCCTCTTTCTTAAAACCCTGCAGGGCAAGCATAACCAAAGTCCCCTTCTGCTACAGCTGTTAGAGTCAACTCAAGAAATGCCGAGGCAAGTCAAGGAGAGGGAAACTGGGGAGGAAAGAGGTGTAAGAAGGTGGTGTAGATGTCCTGCTGTCTTAAACACTGCTGCCCACATAGGAGCCATTAAATTTCCAAGCAGCTACCCAGAAGCATTTTGTGTGAGAAGGCAGCATGGCTTTCCAAGCCTTATGTGGCTCAGAAGAGGCAGATGTTCTCTCTGGTTTTGAGGCCTAATTGCATGTATTGTATTGTTTGTCAGTTTGTGATATCCTTCCAGGCTTTGTGGTTATGGGTTCCTCCAGTGAGGCCTATTTTATTTAGCATTCAGCATTTTAATTACACATAAACCTCTGTATCTGCAGCTCCTGCAGCAGGCATCTCTCTGAAGAAACCTTAAGATGTCATAATATTTGAAAGAGAAAAATGTACATTTTTTGCTAGCACCTGTAATTTGGTAGCAAAATAATTGGGTAGGAAGCATCTCTTACCTCTTTTTGAATCTGATATGAAAGACAGTTACAGCTTTTCAAACCTGGCTAAAACTATGAATTATCCTATAATATTTGGATAGATCTAATGTAGGCAGCTGTCAGACAGAAATATTTTAGCTTCTGTATATTAGTAAGACTTGCAGAGGAGCTGTCGCTCTTTCCAAAGACCCTTTTTGTTGCATGAAATGAGGGGAACTCACTTAGCATGGTAACTACTGTGGAGATACTTGAAAAAAATAATTGTCTGCATGAAATAATTATTCCTAATAGAGAGGAGAAGAAGTTTGGATGGACTTTAACCGTTGTTGCAACTTCCCCCTGAGAGGTATAGGAGGTCTGTTACTTTAATGCTGGTATACTACTCAGGTTACTCTAAGAATTATTTCTTGCCATTTCAGGAGCAAGGTGTGCAAGTTCATTTCAGGTGTGCAAGTTCTATTTTATCATATTTTCGACGTGAACGAAAATTGAAAAAAGAAATAGGAAGAGCCTTTAGTAATCATATCACATCACTGTTAACCAACAAAGGCTGTAACAAGCTTCTGTAGGGTGCATCACAATTAGTGTTTAAGTATCAGTTGGGAATTGGGCTATAGGTTTGAGTAGCGTTTATCCTGGCTTTGATATGGTACAAATTCTCCCTGCCTAGCCTGATTCTCAGCCTGGGGCTTAACGTTCTGCCTAGTGTTTATTTTATTTGGTTTGCTCATCCATTGTATTTTGCATGAGTTCGTCATTTTGTTTTGCCTGAGCTGAACTGCTCCACCTGATGGTGAAAACAAGTAAAGGCCGTTATCTCAGGCAATGAGGATTTGTCTGAAAAAATGTAATCTAATGGAAGTATATAATGCTGTAAGGGTATGTGTGCCTTTATCCAGGAGACATAGTAATGATTTTCTGCCCTCTTTATACTGGATGTAGAGCGGTTAATGTTATGTAAAGGAGTTGCACAAAGATCTTGAATCCACAATTTTCTTTCATGTTTCTAACAAGATACCCTGTGGGTGAGTACTTGTACTGTAGACAGATGCTTCTCAGAGAGTACAGATGCTGCCAGAACCCGAGATGCAGCTGTGCTTTGCAAGACATGCATATCTGAAAGGTGTCGTTCCTGCTCATGCACAAAAAAGGAAGTGTGGCTCCTTGGTAGCTGGTGGTTTGGTCATGTTCCTATTACCCAATATGGAAATACTTAATGGCTGAGTATGTTGGGTAGAAGAGCTTGCCCATATGGTAATTTCTGTCTTGAGTCCTTTTAGTTGCACAGAGGAGGAGGTAAAAAATAAAGAACTCTGAAAGAAACAGCCTGCTTACAAAGAAAGATTTAAAAGGCTCTTTTGCAGCATTGAAAAATGAATAATCAAATAAATCTTGTGGAAGCAGCAAAGAAACAGGAAGCATAACAGAGCTGCATGTTCCCAAGTCTTTTAGTTTGCCCAGCTTTCTGCGGTGCAAGAGTCTGTAGATGCACTGAAGTAAATTTCTCTCTGGAACTTTCCATGTTGCCCTAAGATATCAGAGTATTTTCTGTGTGATAGCGAGATCTATCATCTCTGGATGGTCATGTCTTCAGCCAGGAAAGCAAAAGGTATGATTTGCTATTTTAAACTATTGTGGCTGGGATGAAGGATGGATCCTGTATGGTAGGATGCTTGTATGTAACAGCACACACAAGGAACATTGTTTAGAATGAGCAGCCTAAGGCCAAAATTTCCTGTGCTATTAGGAAGGAAATGTGAGATCTGACCACCTGAGTACAAGCTGATTATGTTCAGCCTGCACTCCTGCAAAAGTAAGGTCATGGGCCACCAACTAAAAATCTCTGTGAACAGGCAGGTTGCTCTAATTCATGCTGTGAAACTTTGAGCAGTCTCTCCTTGTTGTATTCAGTTTTCATAGCCTCTATCAAAAATTGCAGATTTTCAGCTGTTTCTATAGTTTTGTCCTTCACTTGTATTAACTGTATACACTTACATTGCCAAGAATGGTGTGCACTGACCCTTTTTTGTTTCTTTCTTCTCTTTCTCTCTCAGACACCCTGGCTCTGGAATACCAGACAGTGCTGGAATGGGTATCCATATCAGGTAAAAGTTACAGTGCTGCCTAAAACCAAATATCACATCTCTGCAGAACTCTGCTTGTATCGTGATGGGGCTTTGTGTCAACATGTTAGTGTCAGTGTGTTACTCGTAATTTCAGAACATTGCTAGATACTCCTCGTCTTGCTTGAGTTCAAGACGGGAAAGGTGAATCTAGCTGTCACACCTATTTTGAAATAAAACATGGGATCTGAAAACAGGTCTGAGAAATCTAACCATGAAAGCAGACATTTGCAACAGTGGTAGAACGGTCATTTTTAAAAGAAGTTCTGAGAATACTAGAAGTTTTAGTAAAGCCTTGGATTCAGTGGGTTGGGAAAAACCAGTATAGTTCTCGTAGTTGTTATACTGCATACAGGGTGAAACTTAATCCTTTCACCCTTGACCCTTTCATGGAGGGAAACCATGATATCTTTAGAATCCCCCTACATTATCATTATGTATGGGTTTAGAAATACTAATGATACTGTTAATAAAGCAGCTGACAATCTTCATCGTTTCACTAGACATGTTCCCCAGTGAGTTCTCTTGCTATAATAGTTGTTCATTGCTAGCTCGTGTTCTCCTCCCTTTTTTAGCTACACCTAGTTAAAAGCTTATTGTCAGCCTCACTAAATCAGAAAAATTATTACATTGGCTCAAGAAATGGCTTTAAAAGATTGATTCTAAGTGTACGCATTTTTCATAAAGTGTAAGCGTATGTCTCTATTTAAATAACCCACATAAAGCATTCAGTAGGAACCTAAAGGCTGTTTTTCAGCTGAAAAGAGCTGGTCTGCAAAAGAGAATGGGAACAAGAGAGGCAACTGAACTGCTTCTTGCTGGTGAAAATGGCTCATGCCCTAATTGGGTGCATGGTTGTGCCAATGCAAACTGTTCTGGAGATAATTCATTTAATCCCTTAGGATTTAATCCCTCAGGAGCTTCTCTTGTGCCAGTGCCCCTCTCACACTGTGATGGAAGGCATGGCTAGCAGGGAGGCACAATCACACAGAAATTAGAGAAGGTCCTAGGACTGTCTCTCTTAGGCCAGGGGCTAAGCAGCATACACGTGCCACCAGTTACCTTCTTCAAAGTTACCTCAGGTTGGTTTTGGTTGTGCACAAGTTCCTGTGTCTTATAATTTTTATTTTACTTTTAAACATCTATGTAACCATGTTGTGTATCAAACAGAATGCCTGGAGAAATTTATTTTATTTTCATCTTTCCGAATCTTAACTGCTCATAGAAAAAGGTTACATTATTTAAAAGCAGGATTTTGTATTAGAGCCCTGTTTAAAGCTCGACATTTTCATCATAAGCAGATGCCATTATATGCTCATAGCATTACTTTAATCTGCTCTAGCATTATTTCTTTTGCTGAGCTTTAAAACCCACATTACTGATGTACAGCAAGAAGTTTCAAGTGATCTTTCAAAAAAGACTTAGGAGTACTCAGAATTTAGTTTGTTCTAAGTTCCTAACAGACAACATCATAATTTTTGGTATTAGAGTATTATAATACTGTCAAGATTAAAATATAAAAGGAGGGTAGGTTGGGGAACTTTATTTTTCCAGAGCATCAAAGTTTGAAAGAGACAACCATCATAATTTTTCTTACATAGCATGCTTATGTATAATTCAGTAATCCCCCTGTGATTAAACATGTCCCACATAGACCTCAGCTGCCTGTACTGTCAGTTAGATTCTATTAACCTTTTCTCATCTCCATCTTTCAGCCACTGATGCCTGACCTTCATTATTACTACATAGTTGAATTGTCATTCTACTGGTCCTTAATGTTTTCTCAATTTATTGACATCAAAAGAAAGGTAAGAACAATGGGACTAAAATCATTGAAAGCTTTAAATACATATCTTTCTTTACTTGAGGAGTACCTGTATTACCTGTGCAGTGAACTGGAAATACAGTTCTTTCTAGTCACCACCTCTTGCACGTACTCGTTGCTGAGAAATTGGTGTTGAAGTGCTTGCCTACTGTTTCTTGTTACTATGATGTGGAGTTTTTCTATGCATGAGAAGAAGAACCTGGAGTAATCAAATATTCAAGGGGAAATAGCAGCTGAAAAACCCTTCTGCTCTTATATAGTGACTTGAATAGAACTGAACATATAGTAGTTAGTAGATACACTGTTTCTTCTAAGAGTTAAAGGATGAAATATCAGTGACAGAGCAAGACTGCCTCGTAAATTCACCGTACCACTTTGGTAAGATCTATGAGGATTTTTAATTTATTCTACAAAGAGGTGGTATAAATAGGGATAAATTTAATATTAAAAATTATGTTACTTTTAATCTGGCCTTTACTGTTATGAAATTTCAAATAGCTGATCCTTGCTATTAAGGAGCTATTAATGAAGAAAATAAAGTTTTGGCCTGTTGAAAATGAGTTTTCCAGTATCAGTTTCACCTGGTTCTATATTCCTTCATCCAAGTTCTCTCCTCCAAGGAAACTCCTAGTCCATAGCAGAATAGACAGCACAACAATCATTCTGTAACAATAGCCCATTGACCTATTCTTGCAGGCTTTTTAAAATTTGGAAAATTATTTTTCTAAAATATTTGGAAAGATTTTATAATATTTTATGTGCCTCCTTCACCTGTCAATTAGAAACATAGAATCACAGAATAGATCATAGGCTATACAGGGAAAAATCCCTGTTTACTAGAATTTTAGCAGAAGGGTAAGTCTGGAAAGAGTAAATGAAGTGTTCAGGATGTCCTGAATAAGCTTATCTGCTATTTGAAACCACAGTGTGCTCCTGGGAATCTTGTACAGAAAGACACCCTTCTATTTTAATTTCCAAATATTCTTGAGATTTCTACTTCTGAAAAAAACATCTACAAAATTTAAATCCATATTGGAAGGTAAATTGTAAGCAAAATAACCAATTTAGGATTAATACATGTATACCCCTTGCTTACATCAACTGTCAATCTAAATGTTTTGTTCATCGTGAGCCTGACATGAGTACAGCTTCAATGTTTAAAAAAACAGAGCTGCAGAAAAACGCTGCTCAACAGAGCTGTATAATCATAAAATCATAGAATAGTTAGGGTTGGAAGGACCTTAAGATCATTTAGTTCCAACCCCCCACTGCCATGGGCAGAAGATGAATTTAAATCAAGAGTAACATTGACTAATATATGTAAGCTTCAGGCGCCAGAAATGCTGAATAGCCATTTGTGGATTTATCAACCAGAACGAAACCTCTGCAGCAGTGTTACAGAATCGTTCAAGTTATTGGTGCAGAAATGTACTGTGTCTAATCAGACCCCCTACTTTCATGTTCAGCCCTTCGCACTGTGCCATTGATTACATTTAATTTTCTTTGTGTACCTCTTGAGGGGGAGGAAAATGTAACATCATTGCAACAGTACTGCAATTTTGTAGCACAATATATCTTTAAAGAATATTTAATTCTTGTTCTGACTAGTTGCTTTGCTCACATTGAAAAGTAATTGAAGGCTACCTGAACAGCATCTAGGCTCAGCGCTGAAGTACACTTCTGAAAAGGGCCATCAGGAGGGTCAGTAGTACCTTTCTCATGTAACACATCTCATGAGCAAATGCTGTAGCTTTTTCCCTTGTGATCTGGGGAGTTTGTTCCCACTGGTGAGCTGTGCACAGAACTGAAGCCTGATCCTCTCCATAGTACAGGTACAAGTAAACTTTTGCAAGTCTGTTTCTCAGCAATATATAAACGAGTTGTACTTGTTATCAGGAAGACTTTGCAGCAGCCTGGTGAAAGAGTGACAAACGGGACAACCACCATGACACCCATGCATCTGCTGTGTCTGAGAACATCCAACTCCTCCAGAGAGCAGGAGCACAATATCTGCGGTGCAATGATAGCAAGTCAAAAGCCTTTCATTACAAGTACCCTGCAGGAGACAGTGAAGATGCCACATTTATAAATAACCTATTAGATCACTGACCGGTTTGGTCTGTGGAGGCAGTTCTTTTTATAGTGTAAGCAAAATTGCTAACTAGGAGGATCAGACTGGAGAAATGCAGCCATGAGCTGGTGTCACATAGTAAAACTGTTCTGTGGCCGTGGGCACGTGCAACCTGTCAAGGAAACCCACAAGTTGAAAAATGTTATCACTGGGAGCTTAAAGTAGTAGACAAAAAGTAGTACAAGCTTGACAGACACCAGCTCTTGGAGCACTGTAAGTTCTCTTTTAAAGAACAGGTTTTCTTTTAAAAAATGTGGAAACCTCTTAATGTGCCCAATGTGCAATGTGTGAAAGCGCCCCTGTCAAATAAGGCTGTGTTTAACTGAAGAAGCAGGAAATTTGCCAGCTAATATCAGGTGCTATTGTGATACTTCATGACAGCTTATACAAAGCAGATTAACAGTTCTCAGCCTGAGAAACCTGTTGATGTTTTCATGTTACAGCAAGAGGAATACTTTTATGTAAATCTTGATTATCATTTTAGATACTTTAAATTCAGCAGTAGCTTGTTGTAGTCTGGGATGACCGAAAGTGCCCTGGCAGCCTCATGCACTGCAGGAATTCAGCCAACCACTTTTATGTAGCCAGGTTTCTCTGAGGGTGAGGTGCAGTAGGGCCTTTCTGAAAAGACCAGCATTCAGCACTGGTCTTTTACTCGCTGTAGCTCAAAAGAAATGTACTTGCTGTTTTCCATCTTTTATTCCTCTCTAATAGCAAATTCACAACTTTAAAATTACTTCCAATTGTTTTGCTGACTTTCAAATACCTGTTTATCTTTATTTAGGTATTATAAATTCTACTAGATTATCTCTGCCTGGCTGAAGACATGTGAGCAAACAGTTTAGGCTGTTGCACATACCTACTATTGACATTAAGGCAGTGAATTGAGTAGATCAACGTCTATGGTTTTATAATGGCATGTTGTTTGCTTCATAAATACTGTGTTGCTGTAATGATGCTCTGCACATAAGGGTTTTCATTTTCAAAGGCTGCAACCTAATACGATTTTTTTTTTATCATCTCTGTCCAGCTTCCCATACTCCTGTAAAATACAGAATAAAAAATTAGATCAGGGAACTTTGCTACTCTCACAAGACCCTGATGAGTTTTAAAAGCCATGAGGCTTATTTACATGCTTTCTGGATACTTGAAGTATTGTTTGATTGAAAAATATTTGATGGGTATATTAATGGGGTATATATAAAAATTCTATACAGTGTTTTAACAGGTTTGTAGAAGATCTGGGAGACCTTTCTGTCAGTTCACAACTTTTAGTTCTAAGCATTTGGCAATTCCTATATCTTCTGTGTTTTACTTTTTTTTTAATGACAGTTCATTCATTTCTAAAATGAAATAATCTGTAGCTGCTAATTTTCTTGAATATTCCATTTTGATTCTAGAAAATGTATGCTATATACCACTGTATTTGGATCCTAGATCTCTTTCTTCAAACTTGGTAAAAAAAGAGTTTCATAGAGCTGATTTCGTTTCAGAAGAAAGGAATTTAGATTGTATACATTTTGCAGACCTTCACTAGAATTGTAATGATTGAAACCTTTAGCTGGTAATATTCCTTTTCTTTTCTGATCTCTAATGTAGCCCATTTCCAGAATCTGGAGTGACTAATGAAGAAGTTTGCTCTTCAGTGGCACTAATGCTCCATAGCCACTTGGCAGTTGGTCAGTGAGTGTGACAACATGTTTAAACAAACATGGACAGCATAAGCCTCAATCCCAGAAGGTTTTTCTACAAGTTGAGACCCATGGGGCTTCTTTATTGTCTGATCTGTGTTCTTCCCATTGATGGTGTCAGGAGTAGGTTTTTTCTTTTATTCTTAGCCACATATTTTCATGACACAGGCACATGACATCCTTCAGCAGTTACAACTGGAGGCTATAAATCTGCTATAAATAAATGTAACTTCCACAAATATACAGTTTGAAATAAATTTTAAAAAAGAAAAAGCCCATTCCTGTAGAGCTGCTCTTCTGCCATGTATGGGTGAAAGTGCTTGAATAATCTGGGAACACAAGTACCACTTGACCTTATGGGGACTTGTACCATTAGTTTCCATGTACTCATTACCCTTACATATAATTAAAATCTAACAGGTCACATCTTCAAAGCATAGTATTAGTTACTGATTTAAAAAGGAAACAGGAAATAAAGGACCAGAATTACAAAAGCAGTCTTATTTATATCACTGCTACTTTTATCTAGCAGTTTTCAGTAGGTCATTGCAGCATCTCTCTTTCAGAGCTGGCAGAGTCAGATAACTGTGTCTTTCAAGAAACATTATTAGAGAAGAAGTTCCCTGGGCAGCATTTCTGTAAGTAGACTTCGTGCAGAAGTGCGGAAGACTGCTGCCCAAGAGCATTAGGGCTGCTTAGGAATAATCCATATTGTCAGAGTGCCTTGAAGAGTTCCCAAGAGGGACTATAAATCTCATATTTCACATAAATGTGTCAGCTATAAAAACAGAGGAGATTTTCTACTTGACTTCTTCCCCCGTTTGGACTGCCTATGTGCTAACGTAATTAGAAGGAAAATGAAGAACGGTGCCATAGCATTTGCAGCTGAAGCAGGTAAAGAGCTAGGCTGCAGTATTGCCATATGGCAATGCTAGCAGCTTATTTATGATCCCAGGGATTAAGGTAGGTGCTTTGCTGTTTCGATTTATGGTATAGTGAAATGGTCCCCATGTGTGGGTTTGTAGTTACTGAAATTACTAAGATGCTACACCCCTGCCTTCCCTTAAGACTCTTAGAAGGGGAAGCAGCCTTTAATTCTGTTTTTGTTCAGTCTGCTTTAAGAAAACACATTTAAAGCAATGGCTTGATATGACTGATGAATGTATTTGATTGTGCTCCACCCTGCTGGGGATCAAATAACCTGGCTGAGAAATGTTGAGTATATACCAAAATAGGGTACGGTTCACTGCATTTAGTCTTTTTTTTTTTTTTTTATTCCACTTTCTTTTCTCCTCTCTCTCAGCTTTGTGTAGCACCTGATGGCATTAAACATAAAATGAAAGGCTGAAAGCAAGTCCTGTCTCTATTCGTTTAGTGATACTGCTCAACATGCAGGTTTTTCCACAGACTCCAGGTGTACATTGCAGTGAAGCCAAGTGCAGGCAATGGCACTGCACATCACTGTAAATCGTGGTGCCTGCTATGTGTTTGCTGTGTTCCCAAAGAGAGGTATGGTGACACTGGGCAGTTACTCCTCCCAGTATTGGAGAGACAGAGCAGGCAGCAGCTGCAGCTGCTGCTTTTCTGAAGCTGATTCTGTGTCAGTGGAAGCTCATCAGCACTTTCTGTAACGCCCTTCTGCCTGACACATGTACCTTCAGTGCCTCTGTAAACCAGGTGCTGCCCCTCTAAAGACTGCAGGATCTCAGTTTTGGTTTCCCTCCTGAGGGTCACTTAGCTCAGCAAGAGTGGCCCACCAAAGCTACCAAGAAGCCAAATTCCACCTTCCAGAATGCTTGCCAAGCAGGCTGCCTGGATCTCTCTCCTTTCAGACAGCTCTACATAAGAGCTGCTGAGAGCTGTGGTAGTAGCTTTGCACCCAGTGTATGGAGAAACTCCACAATCAAATGATGACTGTGGTCTTATCTTCAGGGTTTTGATAGCACTTCCTCAAAGCTGTGCAGGTAGTTTAGCAAACTCTAGCAAGACTTCTTTTTGACTGAGTTGGTGCCTTGCAGAGACAAGTCTCATCTCTGTGGGTTGTGTTCTCTCAGAAAGGGATCTGGGAGTCTAGGCCAGGGGTGCACTCTGTTCCTTTTATTTTGCCTGCCCCTTGGCATGTATCTGGGAGTGTGATGTTCCAAGAGCTTTGTCGCTCCCTTTATTTTTCAGTAGGCCAAATAGCTCAGTTACTCATCTAGAGATCAGCTAACCTGCATCATTTGGGAGGCAGCAGTAGGTTATATCTGAGCAGGAGGAAGTACACCAGCTCATTTGAAGGCTTTTCTGACTCTGTTACAGTGTGAAGACAAAGCAGCTTCATTAAAAACAAACAAAAAACTGATACTGGGATTTTCAGCTCTGTGAAAGCTCTCAGTTGTGATTGGCAGGTGACTGCTGATAACTCCTAGTGCTGTAGAAATGTTTTTCCCATTTCTTTGTTGCTATCTGAACTCTTGTGAATGCCACATTATTTTGCATATTGTATATTGCTTGGTGTATAAAAAATATGGTATAATTTGATCTGTATGTATATTTGCATTTGCAAAGTAATTTCAGCCACAAATGTTTACTTCATTAGGTTAAATTACTATGAACTGAGAAGTGTAAATATTGCCTAACTTTCAGTAATGTTTTTGCATTTTATTAACATACAATGATTATTTTATTCACTGTGAATGAAATGTATAGCTGGGTATCAATGCACTTATGTAACAAGATCTTTATGTAACATAACCATAATGCTGGGTTTAAAAAGCATCCGTACATTTTTCTGTAAGAGTACTGAATCTCACTGTTTGCTTCATTGGCTGTTTTTTTTTTCCTTCCCTCTT